>PVJD01009680.1:0-60333 GCA_004026545.1 Mormoops blainvillei
TGGGGGCGGGGGGTGGGGACACGGAGGTCGGACCACCTAAGACGATGCTAGTTGGCTGGGCCGTGAGTACGTGGAGCCAGGGTTCACGGGCCACCTCTGGGCCCCTGGCCTCCGGTTATCACGCCATCACAGCCACTCCGCCCAAAGGAGGCGACAGGGTGCACGCAGCAGCCCCTGGAACCTGTCCCTCCGCCTGCTCCGCTCCAGGGGTCTGTCCCGCGGCCCTGTTCCTGGGCTTCCTCCCCTGGCTTGTCCAGGACTAAGACCCACCCTGCCATCCTGGGCTCTGACCACCCATTCATTCTCTGCCCACCAACTTCCACACGGGTCGCCCCTTCTTCCCAGAACTCCCACTGCAGCTGTCAGGGGGCTCATCTGAACACATCCTCTCCTTCCCAGTCCTTCAGGTCCGTCCCTACCCGGCCGAAGCCGAAGCACCAGGGTGTCTGCTCCAGCCATGACTCTGCGGGCACCTGTGCCTGCTCTCAGCCCCCAACTCCAGGCCCTGGACAGGGGCTCCTCAGTGTGTCCGCAGACCGGCAGCATCAGCTGCGCACGTGGCCCCGGCCCAGCCTCCACACCCGCAGGCGATCCTCGTGGGAGCTCCAGCGTGGGGGGGGGGGGGGGCCCAGTCTACTGCACCGAGCCCCACCTCAGGGGCTGGGCGCCGGCATCCTGCAAACCCTCTGCGGCCCTGGTCGCCACACTGTCCCCTTCCAGCCACTCGAGCTTGCTGACGCCCCTCCAAACACCCCGGCCCAGGGCGGCTTCCCTGGGGCCTCCCAGCCACACACGCCTCTCCTGCTCAGAGTGGCAAAGGGACCCGGCACCACCCTCCTGCTCATCTCCTCTCCTTGGGTCTGCACGTGGAAATACTCAATCGTCTCTCATTTAATAAACACAGAAGAGGAAGCCCCTCCTCCATCTGCCTGCCCCCGGCCCCAGCCACTCACCTGCCAACAGCCTCCCTCCTCTGCCCGCCCCATTCACCCTCCCCTGGATTCCCTGAACACAGCGCACAGTCCGGCTCAGGCCCCGGGGCTCTGGCCACGCCCTCACGGGAAGCCCAGGCCCCGCCCCCCACCCCAGCTGCGGAGCGGCACAGACTGGGCTCCAGGGCCAGGAGACGCAGACCTGTGCCTTCAGGAAAGCGGCCTGGGCCTGCGCCCCGTCTGGCTTCCGCAGTAAGGGGCTGACGATGACAGGGAAGGCGGGGCAGTCCAACGAAGCGCCGCGAGGGGCCGCGAGGGGCCAGGTGGGACGGGGGGTTATATACGGCACCTGCCACCACTGCGATGGACATAAAGTTGAGCAACTTTAAAAACAAAAGGTGAAGACGCACAGGAAGCATCTGTCCCAGCTCTCCGAACCGATGTCTGCTGTGTCTGTCACTCTTCATTCCCAGCCACCGTCAGGCCCCTCTGTGACCCTGAACACGCCCCACCCAGTGCCACCACCACCTCCTGCTGGCAATGGACTGCAGCACCACCCAACCCAGCTCATGGCAGGAGCCTCGGCTCAGGAGTGTCCCCCCGCCCCCCCAACACCTGTGCACACCTGGACCCACCCCTTGTTTTTCTGACCTGACACCTGTAACTACATAGTCACCTCCCCCAGAAGACCATGGTCCTTGACCCAGGACCCAACCGTATTTCCAAATCCCAGCCTTTATCACTGCTCTGTTTAATCCCTACTACTTGATGGTTAGCTTTCTCAGCCCGAGCAGCTGGTTCAAAGTTAATTCTGGAAGGGCGCAGTGGTGCCTCAGTCACGTTGCAAACACCAGCAGAGGTCAGCTGACTCACTGGAGGGCCCCTGACACCCTGTTTACACAGCTAAAGGCTACATCACACAGCGCCCCCCCTCCACCCGGCAAGTTTATCTGTGAAGTCTCCAGCAGTTAGGGAAAGACAGAAAAGAAGGTGAGTCATCTCTTCCTCGGCCACAAAAGTCAGCTGGTCTTGGGTGGCCACCCCCTGAGAAAGCACGCCCCTCCCTTGGTAACAAACGGGTTGGTGGAGGTGGTGGGGGGTGGGGCTGGTTCCAGGGTGTGATTGCCTGGGGAGGGCTTCCCTATCGCAGCTGCTTCATTTCAGGAACAGAACAGGGTGCTGGGGGCAGGGGTCTGGAGCCCAAGAAGGCCCTCCAGCAGGGGGTCCCCTTCTCCGCCCACCCCTCTTGTCTGGGCCTGGGCCACGCCCACTGTGAGGCACCGGCTGAGTTCCCCAGCCATCCCCGGATGGGTTGGTTGGCTGGTCCACCAAGACTGAGTGTGCCAGGGCCACCTGCGGGACACTGGGCACGCACCGAGACAAAGCAGCACACACCAGCAATCCAGGTGCTTAGACAGCCAAGGAGTGACACGACACCTTAGAGCTACCTAAAGGGAAGAGGAGGGCAGCACCTGTCCCAGGCAAAGATCTGAGCACTTGGCAGCCCAGGTTTCTGCCTTTCCGAAGGGCACGTTCAGGGAGACCCTCAGGAGCTACAGTGGAGCCCACGCAGGTGGCTCGGTTTGAGCCACTGCCACAGAGAGGGCTGCCCCACGCCACCCCACGGCCCCACCCAGCCCTTTGGATGGTTCGCTGAGAAGCAACAGCTGTGATTGGAAAGTTCTGGGCATTGAAAAGACAACAGCAGGCGACACGGTGTTCAGGCCAAGGGCTTTTTCTCAGGAAGGCTGCTCCAAGGAACGAAGAGTTCAAGCCCAAGGGAAGCCCAGTCCTGGAGGGGCATCCCAGAAAGGAAGCTACAGAGCGGCACCTCCCTCTGGAACTTTCCAGTATTCGCAGGCTGCCATCAAACGCCAGGGCTGCCACTCATACCACCCTCCCTCCGCACTGGCAGCCTGGCCCACACCCTCGCTGGCGTGATCACAGGCAGGTCGCACCGTAACAGAGCGGATGGCCGTGCCGTGGCCATGCTGGTGAGCTGGGGTGCGGCAGCTTCCGTTCACGCACTCGCTGCCAGACGACGCCTAGCGAGGGACTTTAGGTGGACTGAGGAACCCCAGGACCAAAACACCCCCGCTGTGTGGGGCTCCCCCCTACCAGAGGAGTTGGCCCTGGGTTTAAAGACCCCAGTTCACGGGCAGGGGCAGGCCGTGCCCAAGCCGGCCTTTCCAGGGCTTCCAAGGAGGCTGCGCCCCAGGGCCCCACAGACATTCCTTCTGTTCATCCAGTCTCTTCCCCAAACGCCCGTGGCGGTGGGGCAGGTACCATGGTAACCCCTACCGTGGAGCAGAGAAAGCAAGCCACAGGGGCAGAAACAGCGCCAGGTCTCACAAAGGGGGAGGAGCCGGACAGACAGCCAGCACGCCTCGCACCGCCCCCCCCCCCCAGCCTCACTGGACCCTCAGGAACGCTGGGGTTCCACTACGGGGAGCCCTGCTGGGTGGGTAAAGGGAGGCAGGGGTGACAGTGAGAGGAAGGGGGCCGGGCAATGAAAGGGCTTTGCAAAAGCAAGCCAGGATTCTTCACTTCGCTCTGCTTCTGCCCCCATGCCGGGACGGGGGAGGGGGAGAAGGCGTGAGGATGTGGGGCGCAGGTAGGCAGAAATGGTGCTCAAACACACAGGCACTCCTCACCGAAATTCCAAGGGATGGGGTGCTACGAGGTCAAGGCCGACTGGGGTGAAAGAGGCTCCCATTTCCTTCAAATCTCCATGGACGACACGCCAGCATTGAGGTTCAGGTTATCCGCAGGCCCACCCTCAAGGCTCCACTTTCCTTCTGGAGTCCCCGGAAAGGCTGAGCAAACCCTGGGCTCTGGCCCCACCCCACCCTCTTCCCTCTCCACCCACTCACAGCACAGGCTGCGGGCTGGCTTCGGTCTCCTCTGGGGGCTCCAGGGCAGCCCTCCCACCAAACCAAGTGGCCCCACATGGCCACACCCACTGCCCAGTCTGTCTGTAGATCTGCCACCTCCTGGGAGCCCCTGGGAGCCCTCACCTGCCTCTCCCTACCCCTCCCCGCCCAGTGGGCCCCCAGGGCCCCCTCACCCCACCTCTACCCCAGACCTTGACCATGAATCTGAAAGGCAGCAGGAAAGTCAGTCATTATAATCCCCTTTCCCTAAAGCAGAAACACTCACTCATAGAGCCATAAATCTTACCATCAGACACACTCCAGATACAATGGGATCAGTACCCAGGCCTGGGCATTAAGGAAACAGCGCATTTCGTTTTGTTTTTTTTAATGTTCTAATTTTTTATTAGCAGTTTATGTCTTCCTTGTTTTTTAAAAATATTTTATTTTATTTTTAGACGGAGAAGAAGGGGAGAGAGAACCATTAATGTGTGGTTGCCTCTTGCATGCCCCCTACTGGGGACCTGGCTGGCAACCCAGGCATGTGCCCTGACTGGGGGATCGAACCGGCAACCCTTTGGTTTGAAGGCCGACACTCAATCCACTGAGCCACACCAGCCAGGGGGAAACAGTGCATTTCTTATGAGACATCCAGACTTCTGTGGGTCCGGCAACTCAGGCTGTCAAAGAGTAACGTCGGCAGTATTATTTCTAAAGCAAACTCTCATTTCTAGCAAGGTTTTGCTAATAGAAAAACGGGGTGTTCACAAACAAGCAAAAACATTTTGCAAAGGGGATAAAGAAAAGTGTAAAGGAAAAACTTCCGTTAATATTTAACCCGCTACCGAGGCTTTCGTGACCTTGACCTCAAGACAAATGTGGCCAAGTTCATAGTGATGCCTGAAGCCCAGTTGGGACGGCTATGACAAAGGACCTCAGGCTGAGGGGTTCCAACCGCAGGAGTTCGTTCTTCCAGGGTTCTGGGGGCTAGGGGTCCGAGATCGGGGGGCGGGTGGACGTGGGCTCTTCTGAGGCCTCTCTGCTTGGCTCGTAGAGGTCCTCCTCTCATGTGACGTCACATGGTTGTCCCTCTGTGCCTGGGTCCTCATCTCCTCACAAGGACTCCAGTCATACAGATTAGGGTTGACCCTGGTAATCTCGTTTTAACCCAGTGACCTCTTTAAAGCCCCTGTCTCCAAATACCATCACATTCTGAGGCACGGGGGCTGGGCGGGGGGGGGTGGTTAGGACTCCCACATAGGAATTCTGGGAGGACACAACTGAGCTCACTACAGCTGCCATCAGATTAGCCAATACTAACAACTCTTAAAGGAAGGGGAGTAGCCAGTGTGTGACAGTCACATTTGGACTTATAAAAGGCATTGTTCTCGGTGGAAATTCAAGGCAACCCCCCCGTCACACCAACCAGGCCCTCCAATGCACAGCTGGGCTCCTGGTGTCCCCAGCACCCCCAATGGAGAAACAGTTACTAGCAGGGGACAAAGACAGCCCTGAGAGAAGAGCTCCCCTGTCTGAGGACAAAGCAGGCTCAAGGTCAACCAAGGAGGAAGCTAGGAGGAGTTACCACATCTCACCCAAATACTACACCAGAGCCCACATGCTTGTGGTTAGCAATTTTGCCCCACGGCCCCCCGCTCCGAGCTACATGGAATGGCCGCTTCTCCTGTGAGCTGTTCCGGCGAGGATGGCACCCTTAACTTCACGGAGGCCAGGGTGTGTGGTATGGAATTCTGTTTTCTTGCACTTTTCCTTTATTTTAAGGGACCCCTGAAACACATGCGTCATGACTGCCCGGCAAAAAAGGTGGGTGTTCTTCCAGCCGGAACGCCTGTTTCCACGGCAGCAATAAAGCACCCAGATAAATGACAGCAACCTCCTCCCCACGCCGTCCCCAGGCCATTGGGAACCGGCCATGGTCCTGGGGCAGACGGACAGCTCAGCCCTCCAGCCCTGTCCGCCGCCCACGGGAAATATCAGAGTTGTGGCACCTCGCTCTGCGCTGCCCCTCCCCCTCCCGTACACCTCCAGGCCCAAACCCAGGCTCTTGCTCCAACAGAGATCCCCACACAGCACCCCGGACAGAGCCTCCCTGCGCATGGGGGTGGGGGCCGGCTGGAACTCTCCAGTGAACAAAGTCAAGCATGAATAAATCATACTGTTTGAACGTGTTAAAACATCGAGTACATGGATACGGTGCAGCAGATGATTTCCCCACACAGGAAGGCGTCCGGCTCCAAGGTGACTTGTGAAGCAACACGGGAGCCACCTGCTTCCTCAAAGGGACCCGCTCTCTGCTTCGAACCGCACTCACACACAGCCTGGCCGCAGAGACGTGCCGTTGGCGGGAGCCGCACTCAGCCCTGGGCTGTTTCCTCCGCCGCCCTCCCTCTGGGAACGGGGGTGGGTGGGGATATAGCACGGGCAAATAAAGGCAAGGAAAGGGAAGCGGGGCAGGGCGCTGAGACTCTGAGGCGACCGAGAGCAGGGGGCTGGTGGGGGAGGGGTCGGGCGTGATGCTGGCATTCTGCAAGAGGTCTCTTCCATTTGTATTTCATGTATTTGTATCCATTTGTATTTGCATTTGTATTGAAACAACCCAGAAACAAAGTCACCACACGTGGATTCCCAGTGTGACACCTACTGTGGTTCCCACCTACTCAGTTTGTTCACACACACCGGCAACTCGCATGCAGGTGCTGGGACAGCAGAGCTCAAAGGGGCAAAAAGGAAGGCGGTGACCCTCTGCCACCCTGCTCCCGTCCACAGCACTGATCCCATGTTCCCCATTCCAGCATAAACACATTTTCAAAGCCTGTGTCTCTTTCAAATCTGTGCGGACCTTGTAGGGAATAACAAATGCTTCTGTACCACACAGCTCAAGGGGGGAAAAAAAAAGTCGGGTTATAGTAATTAATACTGTTTATTCACGAAAGAGCTTTGTTTGAAATCATATGATTCAATCCGAGAGTCATTTTCTATCCAAGTCTGCTGGGCTTCCTCTATGAATGCAAATCACGGTGACAGAGACACGACACTGGGACTGAAAACGCACTGCGTGCGCCTTCTATGTGTTTACCGGGGGTCCAAGTCTATGTACGAGAAGCGACGGAGAGATTTGGATCAAACAGGCTGGGGATATTTTTATTCCAACGTTCTTAAGCTCCTCTGCCTCCATGAAAATACAGCAGTGACCCATGAGCGACACTTTTCAGATGAAATTATCATCACTAAATGTCACTGGGGACAGAAGAGAGGTCTCTAAGAAGTGCCATGGGTTAGGATGAGAGCATGTCAGTTTCGGGGCTGGCCGGGGGACTACTGACTATCAATACCTAGTTCATGTCATTTTAAATGTGTCACTGTCCTGAGATCACCCCCACACCTCTGCAGATGACCTTCCGCTGGGCGAACCACCCTGCCCGCCTATCTCCGTGCAGGGACAGTGAAGTACTGATTAAAACGCCTCTTCTCATCATTCAGTCTGTTCTCCATGGGACAGAGAATACAGGGCCCCTTTTCAATCCATCATGTGTTAAAATATTCAATTGGAAAATCTGTTTCCTTCATCTCGCTATTGTCGTTACGTAGTTAAGCAACCTCAGCTGTCCAGGAAATACCACCGCAATGAACACATCATTGGGCAGGGAAGGATCGGTCCGCGTCCCTGTCCCGTCTCACATGCTCCGGGGGCCGCGGGTGGGGGTGCGCAGCTCTCAGCCACAGTCCCACGTCAACCCCCTCCACCGCCTCCCGTCACTCATCGCACTCCAGGCTGAAGTACGCGCGCAGAACGCCGATGACAGTCTCCTCTCAGTGCCTGGGAGATTCCTCTTCTGGCTCTGTCTCAAGCTGAAATGTGCTGCTTTAACCAAGAAAGGCTATGTTTTACTTTTAAACTTGGGTTTCGGTTGGCTTTCCAATAGTTCTATTTATGCTCTGAGCAAAATGGAAGTGACTTTTAGATTCTACCTTTACCTCTGTCTCCGTGGTCTGCCCAGGCCAGCCGCCTTCAAATCCTTCTTGGAGAGTTTCCCTTCCAGTACTTAACCCACCCAATAATAAACAAAGTTGGGACCAACCAGGGTAGAAGAGCCCCATGACTCTACACCCCTTTTCCTGAAGTAGCTGCCACAGGGTGACCCACGGGGCAGCTGGGTCTCATTTCCTCTCCACGAGGAGAAAACAGGCTTTGAGAGGTCACGGGACTGGCCGAGGCCAGCGAGCCAGCAAGAGTCTGAGGAGGCGTGGGGGGGGGGGGGGCGCGGTGCCGGCGCAGCCACGCTCTTCCTCCTCCGTGAGGCGCTGCTGCTTCCCGCGCCTGCTGATCTGTGCAGAACGGAAGCTGATGCCTTTTCTGCTTTGGTTCATCCCAGCGTTCAGCCCTTGCCCCCGAGGTTGCAGGGCTGCGATCCCATGCAGACCTGCCCCCAGCCTCCAGTAGGGCGCTCTTCTCTCAAAGCGTAAGCCACCTTGTCACCCCAGAGACATGTGACCGGGTAACTTGCTTAGAGCAGCTCCTGGAGGTTGAGGGATCCAACCAGGGGAGTGTAGGAGGTGGGGTGGGGAGGGCAGGACCTCAGCCTGTGATGGACAGAGGCTGGGGGGCGACCAGATGGCTGGGTGGCATCCCTGATAAACCTGGAAGCCAGGGCCTTGCCACAGCGGGACAGGTGCGCTGGGCCCAGAGGGACATGCCCACAGCACGTCAATCAGAAAACTCAGGGCAGAGCCCCTCCTATAAAGCGGGAGGCTGGTCAGCGGGTCCCGCCCCGCCCCGCCCAGGCCTGCTGTAAAATGAAGGTGAGTCTGCCCCTTTTCATCTGGCCCACAGTGAGCGCCATTCTGTAGTTCTCGCCCACTTAAATAACCATTAAAAAACTGAGCTCAAAAAACAAAAAAAAAAGAAAGGTGTCCCAAATGTAAGCATTTCATGCATGCCAGAAGACACCCGGTACTGTAAGGCTGCCTTCCAGGGAAAGGAGGCCTGGGCTTAGGGGGTGTCTTGCCTCTCAACGCCCGCCTGTCTCCGTGGGCTGCTTTAATGTCCTCTCTGGAGCAAGACAGGAGGGAAGAATTAATCAATCCATCAATCATTATGAAAATCCCATTTCTTTGGCTTAGATTCCTAGAAGCATAATTTATGGGTCAAAGGGTACAAGCCTTTTATCCATTCACGTTTCCAAAGGGCTTTCTAGAAAGAATGACCAAGTCTGACCCCCACCACCATTATTGTGGAGGCTTCCACGTTGCCCACCCGCACCGTACACATGGCCACACAAGCTGCCCCGGTAACGGCCTACCCTGCACGCACTGGGGCCACGGCAGCGGACTTTCCCAGGTCACCGCCATCAGTGGTTTGAATCTTTGCTTATTTGATGGCACCCCCAGATTAATGGGCTCTTGTCCATTTACCTATGGGAAACTTCACGTGTTTGTACCCATTTGTATGACAAGCTTGTCGGCAAGAACCCCGGGACTTCTGAGGGCCTCTTGTGCCACTGCCCAAATGTGCAGGGCTTTACGTTCTTTCTTTTCTGCTGTGTCCTCCGTGCCCAGGACGGCCATGGAAAACAGCTAACATGCAATATAATGGATGGATGGGTGGGTGGATGGAGGGATGGGGTGGATGGGTGGGTGGTAGATGGACGGATGGGTGGATAGATAAATGGACAGATGGATGGACAGATAGGTAGGGAGATGGCAGGATGCGGAGATAAGGGAGGATGGGAGAGAAAACAGGAGGGAAATGAGTGAGTGAGTGAATGAATGAACCCACAAACACACCCAGCACCCAGAGCCAAAAAGGGCACCCTCAGGTCTCTTCACTCCCCCTAGAGCGGACCAATGCTGATTTTCATCTTTCCCATCCAAGGCTCACCCTGTAATCAAAACGACATTCCTCCAACTGCCCATCAGCATGGTCATCCAGTCTGATTCACTGAGGTCTGTTGCCTCGGAAACTCCATAAATTAACCGGAGCTGCAAATTAAAAAGCCACTCCTTTGATGTAAAAGGCTCTCCAGAGTACATAATAAGAGAAGCCAGCCCATGATCTAATAATGGGAGAGCCGAAGTACTTCGAATCGATTTCATCTCCATCAAGCCCTCCGCACCTGGGCACCTCCCAGATGCCGCAGCAGGTGCTGCCCGCGGCCCCGCACGCTGTGCTCCCTGGCACCCTGACGGCCGTGCGGCCTCCGGGCGGCGCCAGTGCGGGTGTGGCACGGGTGTCAGGAATGCAGATGTTCTGGCCCCACCCCAGGCCCACCGAATCTAAGTCTCCGCCTCCAGAAGCTTCCAGACCCTTCGACGCATTTCTACCCCGGCATGCACAGCTCCAGGGCACGCAGTGCCGGGGTGCTTTTTGACATTTCGGATGGAACAGCTACGTTTCAGCACTTTTCTGAAACATGTTCAACTGACTGATTTAGGAAAAAGCCAAATGTTCTCTTCCCGCCCCCCACCCTTCCTATTTCTCCCAAATTTTGGAAGAACGGTGTGCCGTTTTTAAAAAATCATGACAGAAACATTTTAAGAAGATGTATACAAATGTGAGACGCCTGTGCAGTGCGACAAAGTCAATGACGGAATAATGGAAAAATTGCAACCTTCTGGAAACAGAGGCAGGGCTCACCCAAAATGTCCCTCAGACCTATTCTGTAATAGAAAAAGAAACGTTTCCTCCAGCCGTCCTCCCTGGTTCGGAGAAGACCAGCGCTCCCTCCGCCAAACGAAGTCCTCCACAGAGCCCACCGCCCATCCCTGAAGAGCAATCCAAATAATTCCAAGGCCTGTCGCGTTCGGGGTTTTAAATAAGCCTTCTCGAAAAATAAATAAATAAATAAATAAATAACCCTTCTAGAAATGTCTACGCGCCCTGCTTGGGGGCCCTCACGGGAGTCACCCTGTCCCGTGTCCCCCCAGGTCCAATCAGAGGAGACACTGCTGGGGCTTCCTGTCAGCAGGGCGACCCATTTGGGGTCGAGCTGGAGAACGCTAGGGCCGGCCGGGCACTCGGGACGCGCACGTGCCCGCCTGAGATGGTGCGCCGAGTCCCCAGCGACTTCTGGAGGCGGGTTCCATTATTCCTTCTCCCAAATGGGGGCTAGAGGTTCACGGGGTGTCGGCCAGTCACAGAGCAGGGGTGGACGGGTGGCAGAGATCTGGACCTAGGTCAGGTTGACCCCCAACCCCCTGCTCCTGACTTCAGAGATGGAGAAGCAGGCGGGGGAGCGGAGGCCACTCTGGCCCAGACCATGTGTCCTCGCCGCTCGTGGCTCCGGTGTGGGGCGGGGGGGCGGCCCTGCTTCTCGCACCCCGCACTCCTGCGGGGCTGTGGCTGTTGCGCCACGGCCCTCACCGTGAGGAGGGAGTGATCCTGGGGAGGAGGAGGAGCTTTGCAAGCCAGGGCTGAACTCATCCTGCCCGAGAACCTTCTTCCAGCAGGAAGACCACCCACTGGGAGCAGGCACCTCGCCGGACCTCGGGAACCTGAGCTGAAGCACCTTCCTTGACGGAGGTCTGAGGTTGTCTTCTGCAGACTCATCGCAGGTGTTTGCTACACAGTTCTCCGTGTGACGAGGGATCGAGCCGGCCCACGGAGAGCCCACCAGTGGCCCTGACGCAGGGACAAGGCCCCATGGGCTTCGGGACCCTCCCTCCTCCACAGCGGGGCCAGAGGAAAGAGAAGCAGCCTGGGACCACGGCCCGATGGGCGGGGCTGGGGGTGAGCTGAGAGTTGCTAGAAGACAGGGAGAACGATGGAAACGGCGGCATCATGCAGACGTGAAGGACGCCCACCAGCCAAAATCTTCTCAGGAGCAGCCCATAGGGGCGTACCGCTTTCTAAGAGTGGGGGGTGTTCCCTCAAAATAAGAAGTCACCTGTGCTGATGTGGGTCATCCCAGGACTCCCGACCTTCCCTCTGATGGTATGGGGGTGGGGGGAGGTATGTTAGCTAAAAAGTTGAAGTTTTCTGACATGGTGACAATCTGCTCTAACCAGACTGATGCAGGGAGTGATGGCTGTGTTGGTCAAGATCCGGATGACAAGGGGGACTCCAGGCTCCGCCTGGCCCCTCCCCCCAGCCAGTCACAAGGCTGGACAATAGCAAAAAATGAGATCAGACCAAAGCCACTACGGAAGTTCATCCCAGAACTACAGTTCTGCCATGTTAATACTGGGGTTTCTGTTGTAGGCTACTGGAATGTCATCCCTCCCCTGGAAACATCTACAAGACCTGTCCTGATGCCGTGGTAGGGGCTGAGATGTTCATGTGCCACAGGAAAATATGTTCTCTCTGCTCAACACGTCACTGAAATACTCTAACGGCAGGGCAGACAATGAGCAATTGTCATGATGATAATTACAAAACTCGTCTCATGCAGTTGTGACCAAACACTTCACTGGCAGCTTAAAAAAACAAACAAAAGGCTACCCCTTGTGTGACAGGGCAGCAATCCTTGTCAGGACACAAGCCCCGGGTGACTTCTGGGTGGAGAATGAACTGGCTCGCCCGACCTCCCTGCCGCGGGCGACCTCTCTCTTCGGACACGGCTCTGAAACAGTGCGGGCCCACCTTCTGTGTCCAGTCAGCTACTCTGCAGCTCCAACTGCACGCTGCCTGCCTGCGGCAAGGCCCGAGTCGAGGACCCGGGGCCTCGCACCTCGCCGATGGCGCCCCACTGCTCTGAAGTGTGCTCTAAGAAAGTCGCTCTTGAAAGACAGCAACGCTGAAACACTGTCAGAAATATTTCCATGCCCTGGTCCACGTGGCTCAGCTGGTCGGAGCATCGTCCCATATACTGAAAGGTCCCTGGGGTCGATCCCGGTCAGGGCACACACCTAGGTTGCGGGTTCGATCCCCAGTTGGGATACATGCAGGAGAGAAACCATTGATGTTTCTCTCTCACGTCCATGTTTCTTTCTCTTTCTCTCCCTTCCCGCCCCCCTTCTCCAATGAGAATAAAAAAATAAACCTTTAAAAATATTTCTATGTAAGCCAATAATGGGGGTTCTTAATCAACAGACCACAGCAAGCCCACAGGAGGGAAGCCACCACCACCCACGACACCACGGGTCTCCGCTGCCAGGTGCCTTTTTGGCTCCCGTCCCCCCGGTCATCCCGGGTCTTCGTGTCTGCGTCCGCTCTGCCTCCTCACCCCCAGGGCCGCCTGAACATCCCCTTCCATGTGAGGAGCCTGCCGCCGGTCTCCAGCTCGGGGATTAAGGCTCTGTAGGCAGGCTGCTTCTTCCCGAGCACGGGGGCATGACGGGCCACTCCCAGACACACGGGCTGCCCTGTGGTTCCCGGGTGTAGGCTCCTTGGAAACACGCAGCAGCGCGGATGAGAGAGAAACATCAGCAAGGTACTCTCTCAGCAGCCCCCACAGGGACACACAGATCCGCGAACACGCCGCAGGACAACGGGATGGGAACGGGAATGTGCTGGCAACGTGTTCCATCCCCTCCGCCCGCTCCCCCTTGCTATTATCTAATCAGGAAAAAATCTGACTGTCCCTCCAGACTTTCTTCCCTGTCCTCTCATCACTCGCCACCCACCTGCAGCGGAAGCCGCTCAAATAACCTATGACGTCGGCGCGCCCGGCCTTCCGGGGCTCGGTGCTCTCTCCTCCTCCAGAGCCCAAAGGCTGCTTTGCAACGTGCCCCCCTCCCCCCGCTTTGTGGCTGGGGTGCCACCTCCCTGTTCATCCCAGACCGCCGCGGGCCCTGCTGGCTGTTGCGTTTGATTAGATAATCAGTTTTCCCCCGGAGGAAGATCACAGGATGCAGATACTGGGGACCTTATTAAGAGGCGGTCTAATGGGAAAGATAAGTCGATTTGTACAAAGTCTATTTCCAAGTTATTTCTCAACATGGAGCATCTCGGGGCCTGGCTTCCTGGTCAAAGAAAAGGAAACGGAACTGTGCTCGGACTGATGGGCGCGATAGCCTGACCCGCGGGGCCCTGCAGGTGGACCAGGTAAAGGCCTAGTGGCTCCCGGGCAGGTGTTCTGGCCGTCACTTGGCAGCACCGCATGGGCAGGCAGCGCTTCAGGCAAACAGAGAGGGCTTTCCAGTTTCTTCCTTTCCTCCTTGTCACTAAGATCACTCCATCCTGACAAACGCAACTGAAAGATAATGCGGGAAGCTCTTCAGTGTCCTTAACGATCTGAGGACCCGGGTGCCCATGCGTCCCCTCCCCAGGCCTCGGTTTCCTCCTCTGTGGCAGGAGGGCAGAGGGAGGGGATGGCGGCTCTGGTCTGGTCCAACGCTGCGTCCTCCCCTGTCCCCCTGAGGGAATCTGCCGGGAAGCTGACACTGATCCACACATCATATCGCGTTTTTTCCTTCTACGAGCAAGTGTATGCCTGAGGTTCCACCACGTGCGACTTCCTGAAGCCCAGGACCCCGGTGGCTGGAGCACCTGTGGCCAGGGCCCGCCTGCCTCCCAGGGCGGATCTGTCTTTGGACAGCTGGGTCCTGTGCGCGCCTCCGCCACCAGCTGTGAGGACACATGGAGGGTGAGAAGGACAAGTTCAGGCACGTCCACTGCGGTCTTGGCAAGCCCAAGGCCACATCCCCGTCCAGATGCCTTGGCTGTGGGGACGGTCCCCGAGAGGCTCCTCAGGAGTGTGAGGTCAGGTTTGCCTGGGTCAGTCAACACGAGAGGCCACAGCCCCGAGGCCCAGGAGGCCCAACTGGGGTTTCTCTGTAAACCTCCCCCACCGGGACCCCTCCGTGAGCAGAGACAGGCACTCTCAGAGGAAATCCCACCTCACATGCAGGAGCTGCCGGGTCTTAGGGGCCAGACCCCAGGAGTGGGGAAGGCTGAGCTGGGAGCTGAGAGGCACTCAGCGACGGGACACGTCGGGGAGACCCTCGGGAGTGAACATGGAGCCACAGGCATGGGCCCCTGCAGGGATGCGCCACTGGGGCTTCACACTGAGTGAACACGCCGGGTGCAGGAAGAGGGTTGGAAAAGGGCCCCTCGGTGATGACCAAGCTCGCCGCCCACGAGAGCGGGGGAGTCAGACGGAGGTGCAGCCACAAGCTGGTGACCGTGAAGGCGAGACAGCAGTGCAGAGAAAGCCAACGCTGATTTCTCGGGAGCATCGTAATACGAACACGGGAAAGGGACACGAGGACGTCATCGGGCTGAGGAAACGAGACGAGGCGGGAGAATTGTTCCTTACAGATTATTTCCTATGGTGTGGTAACAGGGTATCAGTGTAGCAGTAACATTACTGAAATAAATGTATCTTTTACATTTCAAAGACAACGTCCCTGAAAGGAGGAGGGAGAAAGGCAAAGCCTTTGGACGGAGAGCAGGAGGAGGCCTGCGAGGGAGACGGCGGCCAGGTGGCAGGAACGGAGCCCCAGGGCGCGCCCAGAGAACCTGATGCAAGCACCGTGGGCCTCCAACGTTTGTGACATTTACCAAAGTGCTGCTTCCACCGGGGCCCTGGCGTGCATTCTACACGTACGCACACACCCACACACACGACAAACCACACGCACACACCTCTCGCACGCCACATGCATGCACGCCACACACGTGGGCACAGCACTTGTTTTCTGATGACAAGTTGATGATGATGAGGGTGTATTAAAGGGTACAGGAGAACTCCACAACTGGGAGACGAACGCGTATTTCTGTACAGTTTCATTGGCCTGAACTATAAGATTGGAGGGTTAGTCTTCTTCTGTTTGTTTGTTTCTTTGAAACGCAAGGCCCCATCACACGCAGCTCCTGTGATGTGCAGGCCTGACCGCCGGTCCGCGCCGGCCGGGGGTGAGAGCAAGCCAATGGGGCATTTATGAGGAACACCCTCCAGTCTCGACCTGAATCCAACTGCCAGAGGAAGGAGGAGCCGTTGTAGGTGCTGGCGTCAGGCTGGTCGTGACAAGGAGGCCGAGTTGGAGACAGTGTGATCAGGCCAGAAAACACCCGCCTTTAGACAGGCAGACAGACAGACAGAGGGACGGGCAGACCAGCTTCACTGAAACAGATCCGGACCCCTCTGCAATCTCCGCCACTCCGCCCACCCCCCACAGCCCTGGGGGCGGGAGACCTGACCCCCCGCCTCACCCCACCAGGCCAGCCTACCAGCCTGAAGTTCAAAGGCCTCGCCTGCCCACTGTTCTTGAGAATTGGCCCCCAGGCACTCTCAAGAGATGACAGGGGACTAAAAACGGGGTCGGGGAACAGGTGGGAGTGGGCCGCCCGCCTGTCCCGGCTGGCCCTCGCCACCGTCACTCCCTGCGAGGGAGCTTAATCACAGAGCCCGGCTGTTCGCAGACGGAGCGGCCGGCGAGCCACCAGGAAGCACACACTCCTCGCTGGTCTGCCAGTGCGCTGAGCCCGCCGTCCGCCCATGGGGAATGTGACCGAAGGAGCTTTAGGGCTTCCCTGCGTCTAAGTTCTGAGGATTTGGAGGTAACGCACAGCTCATTCCTTTTCGGGAAGACAGTCCTCTGTCTCCCGCAGGGCCGGCCTCCAGGGACCGACTGCACCGTCCCTCCTGACCTGAGGCCACAATGGCCATCAGGAATCATTTTCTCTTTTAATTGCGCAACAAACCAGCCGGACTTGTGTGAGATGGGCCTGCTCGGACCAGACGGAGGCAGGACAGCTTACAGTATCCCAGGCTCTCACAGCACGATGTCCGTGTCCACTGGGGGTCCCTGACTGCCCTGGGACTCCACAACCGGCCGCCTGGTTGGTGACTGGGGAGTGAGGGGTGCAGTGCCATGACCTGAGAAATGAGTGCGGACTGCCCAGGAGGCAGATGACCGCTTCCCAGGGGACCCCACAGCCAGCGGACAGCCTCCAGGAAAACCGGGGGTGCTCTGAGCCGCCGCTGGCCTCTGAACCCTGCAGTCAGCCATTGCAGCAACAAAGATGCCGGTCTCCCCGAAGGGACTCCGTCTACCCCTGAGGACACACTCAGCTCCTGGATCTCTCAGGACCGCGCCAGTCATCCAAAGTCCTGGGACAGTGTAGCCTGCCCTCAAAGCATCTTTCGCAGCTCTGAGCAGCAGCCATGGGTGGCCGGGCGCTGCACGCAGAACACACTGCCCGGGGTTCGACAGGAAGAGACATGGGGAATTGGGCTCTGCTGTTTTCTAGGAGTGACGGAGACTCCCCGTGGTTCTTCCTCAAACACAAAGGCACCCCCTGCACACCTCCCGAAACACAGCAGACAGCTTAACCAGTGAAGTCTGGGGATCCTGAGTGGGTGGCGGGGAAGTCCCACCCACCCGAGCTCCCCCGCGGCGCTCCCGCGTCTGGGAGGGCCTGCCGCACCTGCCTGGCGGTTCCTGAGCCACAGCTCGGCTGCAGGGAGGAATCCCCTCTCAGTCTCCTCTTCCTCTGCCCACACCGGAAACACTGGGAGTCCCCCGAGCCCTGTCCCAGGCCGCCCTCTCCCGCCACACAACCACCCCCCAGCTTGCTTCCTGTCACACGGCCGCCCCTACTCAGATCGAACACTCACTCAGGAGCACTGCCCTCCGCGGTGGCACGGCCGAGGGGGGACTCATCCCTGCCCCCTCAGCCCGAACACCACCGTCATCCATCAATGCCCCCCATGCCTCCCTCCCACCCTTCAGTCCTGCCTCCCTCTCTGGGCTCTGAAGCGGCTGGCCCCTGTCTCCACCCTCCATGCCATTATCTTAGGCCAGAGGCTGGTTCTCAAGGAGCCATTGTGCCCCAGAGGGGACATCTGATCTGAGCTGTCTGGAGACCTTTCTGATAGTCATAAATGACACGGAGTTACTTCGGGCATCTACCGGGTCACAAGGTCAGGACGGCTGCTCAACACCCCAAATGCACAGGACAGGCCCCCAAAACAGAGCGCTGCCCGGCTCAGAGGGCCAGGAGCGCTCGGCTGAAACGCCCTGCCGCAGGCCCACACCGTCCCTCTCTCCTGGGTCGCGGCCCACCTCTCTGCGGGCTCCCCTCTCCTGCGCTCGGCCTTCCTGGCCTGTGCTCTGCAGGGAAGCAGAGTGACCACTGGACTCCAGGACACACGTGCCCACCCACAGCGCGTTTCTTACCCCAAGCCCGCAAAGCAACACTCGCGACTCCTGGCCGCCGGCCTGCAGCCAGTGCGGACCGTGGCGCTTCCCTTTCCGTCTCGATGTGGGAACGCACAGAATTCTTACAGTTTTAACTTTTTTTTTTTTAACAAAACTGAGCTCCTATCCAACTTGTTTTAACTTCATAAAGTAACGTTAACATTTTCCCACATCATTTTTTTAATTGAATTTACTGAGGTGACATTGGTTAATAAAATTATATAGGTTTCAGGGGCACAATTCTACAACCCATTATCTGTATATTGTATTGGGTGGTCACCACCCAAAGTCAAATCTCCTTCCATCACCCCTTATCCCCCCTTCGGCCTCTCCCGTTTACCCACTCTTGTCTGCATGAGTTTGTTTGTTTGTTTTTGCTTAACCCCTTCACCGTTCCCACCCAGCCCCCCACTGGACCCTGCACGCTGTCCGTCTGTTCTACATCCATGAGTCCGTTTCTATGTCGTCAGTTTATTTTGTTCTCTAGAGCCCACCTATCTGTTTTGGGGGTTTATATTTGGACTATTCACAACCCTGTCATGGCAGCATTCCAATTTCCTTTATCGCTTGACTCAGTGTTTACACAACACCTACTATGTGCCGGGCACCAGACAAGACTGAATGTGGCACCACCAGGGAGTCCCATTCTAAAGGCTGTGGCCATGGCTGGGTCATACCTGTCACAGTTGCAACATGTTGGGGCTGAACACGGTCATCTGGTCTAACTTCCTGTTTTATAACCAAGGACACTGTGGCCCGGGGAGACGGCGGGGACAACCACAGGCCATCAGGCTGGCATGTGACACGCCCCCTAGCACCCAGGTCTCCAGCTGCCCGCCCACACCCATTTCCTTCTGTAACGTGGCACTTCCTCTCCCCACCTGGAAAGGTTGCAAACATGCTGTCCTCTGGCCCAGGGTCTTCGTCACGTCCCTCCTAAAAATGATTACACCTGAGATCCCACGAGGCGCCAGGCACCTTGCAGCCCTACAGTGGGGTCTTTCCCTCACTTCACAGATACGCTGAGCTCAAGGGCAACTGCCGCACACACCACACAGTCAGTCACACAGCGAGTTGGTGGGCGCGGCAGCTTCCTCGGGCCGCTGTGCCTAAGCCAAGGCCGGCGGCTCACCCAGCGGAAGGACGCGGCCTCGAAGCCCTGGAGGCCGAGAATCGAAATCAGAGCCGTGACTGGGCTGGTCCCCCTGAGGGCTCGTCCCCCTGAGGGCTCGGAGAGGAAGTCTGTGCGCGACCCCTCCCCCGGCTCCCACTGGTCTGTGGGCCGGCCACCTCTGGGGCTCCTTGACTGGCAGGCCCCTGCCTTCACGGTCACATGGTGTTCCCTTCCTGTGCGTGTCTGTCTCCACATGCCCCCTTTTTACCGCGAAAGGCCGCCGGTCACATTGGGTTAGGGCCCACCCTACCCCAGCATGAGCTCCCCTTCGCTAAGTGCATCTAAATGACTCCATTTCAGAGAAGGTCATGTTCTGAGGTCCTGCGGGTCAGGGCGTCACCGTAGGGACTGTGAGGCAGCACAATTCAGCCCCTAACAAGTGGCGATACAAGGACTCAGTCAGGCTGGTGGTCCTCCCAGCCAGTGGAGCCCCGGCAAAGCTGACAGGCGGGGGCCTGGAGCTAGGGGCGTTGCGGAAGGCACCTGGGCCCCCCGAAAGCCCAGACGAGCTCGCCCACTTCCCTTTGGTCACGACCGTTTCCTCCTCCGAAGGCTCTCCCTCTGCATCCCCCGAGCCCGGCGACCCCACAGAAACTCAACGGGAGGCATGTCTACTCTTTAACACAATCACCCCAAAACCACGGCGCCCGGGATGCAACCCTGTGTCTCTATAGCCAAGCCCTAGAAAGGTGACCCAAGCGGGAAGACCCCAAGCACTCACCGGAGACACTAGAACTGAAGTGAATGACAATTTCAGGACCAGCCTCCTGCTTTGGAACTCTTTCCCTGTGAGACTGGGTTTTAAAGCGCTGAATGGTAAACCGCCGTCCTGCCCAGGACAACGTTCGTGGGCCATCCCCACTGCACACACCACACTTCCGGGATATACATGGCTTTGGTGAGGGGGGTGAGGGCATTCCGGGAAAGGCCCACCTATGACGCTGATACCTACAGTAGAAAAGTCCCTGAACTAGTCCATTCTTTCCAAAACAAAACCAAAGTGTCCGTCTTCTTGTTTCTCAGAAAACCCATGGTTGCTAACCTGTTTTAAATAATCTCAGAAATGGGAATTTTCTGCATGATGGATGAAAGAATTAATCCATCTTACGTACCTAAAGACTCGATCAGATTTTCAGAGCAACTCATTTTCTCGGTGGGGCTGTTACCAAGGAAGATGCAAGTGGAACCCATCTGGCAGAGAAGCACCCTGCATTCGCCGAGAGCTGGGCAGTGACGCACGTGTTCACGGGCCCACGGAGAACAACGTTGCATAGTAACGTCAATGAGATGCCGTAGAAGCGTCACCTGTTTACGTCAATGAGCTTACAGTCAAACTGGTTTTGCTCCCCTAGTTCAGGGGGATTTGGGCCGAGGAGGTGCGTGGGCAGGAGACTGCGTGCCCCATCCACCCACTTAGCCAACCTGGCCCCCGTCCCCAACGCTTTGGAAAGACTGCACTTTGACCAAAATAAAAACCAGCTTCTTCACCTCAACTGCAGGATTGAAGTGAAAATGCAGGGAAACTGATGACAACAAAGCCACAGAAATAGGGGAGGAGCCTCACTCTGAACCCAGATGCTGAGGAAGGGCTTACTGACACTTAAAATAGAGCAGAGATGAGTCCCCGAGCCCCCTGCTCCCCAAGAAGGTGCCACTTGGCTGATGCCCCGCACTGTCCCGTCCACGGCACACGGCGGTGGGGGCGATCCACGCGAGGTGTCTTTAGTTGAGACTAAGTTTTGACACAAGAAGCCACCTTCTGATGGGCAGTCCCTGGGCTCCACTCCCAGGAGAGGCTGTAAACAGCTGGGGGACCTTCCAAGTCAAGGATCTCTATTCTTGTAAACTGTGCTAGACACGGGTGCATAACTATTCCAACAATGTGGCTGCTGCTTGTGGTTAAGACCCCTAAGGATGGCAGATGAAAGGTAAACACAAACAGCTACCTTGTTTAGAGCCAGGGCTCTCAGACGCCCAGCTTTCATCTAGCAACGCACCGACATTTCAGAGCACACGGAATACACTGCTACCGGGACTCAAGGGAGAAACATCACGGCGGGAAAATGAAGGGAAAAGCCCCTCCATTCATCTTAAAGACATGGCTGCTTCTTTCAGCCCCAGCCTTCAGCCCACGCCCGAGGGGCCAGCCGCCGAGGCCTTGAGAACATCAGGAAACCAGGCTGTGGCTTCCTGAGGAGGGACTCAAGGAAGCCGGACGCGGAAAGCCCGATGCGGAAAGCCCACCGCACTGCCCCAGGGTGAGGGGCTCAGGCTGCACAGCAGGCTGTCTGGACTCTGAGGGAACAGAAGCCCTGCTGCCCCCGTCAGGGCAGCCAGGGCTTCCAATGCGGCTGTCTCCGTATTCCTGCCTCTGCCTCTAAAACAAGTGTGTCCATCTCGTCAGGAAAATCAAAGCGACAGAGCTTTGTCCCTCATGTGCCACCGTGCGGCACAAAGGAACACTGAGCAGAGGAGCAGGCCATGCTGGCTTTCATGCCTCCTGATTAAATCGGCAGGAGACACCACGGACCCGGGGTCCCCAGCCAGAAGCCTGGTGGAACTAACTAGAGAAACCGACAGCCTCTGAGGACGGTCGTCTGCAGCCCTGACCTGTCTGTGCCGGTGTTGAGTCCAGCTGAACACCAACGGCGAAAGCCTGGCACCGGCAGATGGTCACTGGGCAGTCCCCGCGCACTTACGATTTGCCAGCTCACCAAACAAAGCCTGTAAGGCAAGCAAAGTTCGAGCCGCTGCACCTGCCATGAAGACAGCAGGCAGGTGCTCTGGAGGGAGCAGAGGGAGGCTGGGGGCTCAGGACCCCCGGGGCTGCCCCTAACAACGCCCACGCCCAGAGCACGGCCTGCGGGTGGTTGCGCAGCCAGGCGGCCTCCCAGGAAGGATGCGCAGGCGGAGACGTCTGAAGCCAGGAAGCCAGCTTGTTAATTCACCTCAAGACATTCAACTGCCGGGCGACTAACCTCTGGTGTCTTGCAGGTAAGACATCCTCACCTTGTGTATTAATTCAGGTCAGTTGGTCCCATGTAACTGAAAACCTCAAATAACAGCGGCTTAAACAAGGCAGGAAGGTGCTTCTTTCAGGTACTTCTCTCGCGTGTTCACGAAATTCATCTCCAGCTGGGCCGTCCCTGGGGCTGTTGGCTCCATGAACCTACCCCCCGTCCAGTTCCTATGTGGCCGCAGTTGTTGGGGCCTGAGGTGAATGCACGCAGGAGACAGAGGGAAAAGGCGCCCACCTGCTCTCCTGTCATGCGGTCTCCAGGAGCTGCTACCTAACAGTTCCGGGAGCGTCTCGGCGGGGGTGGGGGGCCCCCCGAACAGCAAGAGGTCTTTCTTCTGGGCACCCCAACTACGGACGGGCACTAACCACCACCTGAACTTAATTAGCACATTCCATCTGCCGCAAGCACTTCTGAGCCTTTTCCCACACAGCCCTCGTTGCATTTTCACTACAACCCTGTTTTGTAGATATCGCCACCCCCCTTTCCCAGCTGGGGACACCAGTGCCCACACTCACCGGGGAGTCTGGCCCGGGAGGCTGGCTCCCGAGGCCCCACTATCTCCCTAGGATCACGGCCCCTCCTGAAGGAAGAGAAACTGGGGGAGGCCCACCCACTAGAAAGGGTGCTCCAGGAGCTCCCCAGACAGGCCGACAGGCACACCTGGGACCGTGTGGTTTGGCTCTTGGGCACAGGACCCTTCTGACCAGCAGTGCCAGGTGGGGCGGGGCAGCCTTCCTCCTCGGCTCCCCAGCCTGTCCCGGGCAATCTCCCCAGGCCTGGCCACTCACGGTTGGCCAATCCGTCGTCCCTCCTGCTCCCTGCGGGGCTGTCTCAGTGCAACTCTTCCTGGGGACACCTTTGCGTCGCCGCCAGGCTGGGACAGCGTTAGAACCGTCACACTGGCTATTTACCCGGTAGAACATGTTTATTTGCAGGAGTGATGAACCCTGACAATGACGTGGGTCGCCCCTCCTGGCGGTTTTCCTGGAGTGTGGCCCGCTACAGCCAGGCACTGCCGACACACTTGCATGTGATGCAGCTAGACGGGAGGCCCTGTCAAAATATTTTTTGACAGGCCAAAGCCGCGTTTTGTGACACAATTCTCAGTTAGCAGAGAACGTGCTCACAATATGGTTCCGCAATCTGCCGGGCTCTGCGAGGCGGGCTCTTTGTTTTGGTCGGGCCGTGCACGGCTGTCACCGGGGTTCATGCATTATGCAGACCCCGCGCCGAGCAGCGGCAGGCGAGGGCCTCGCTCCGATAATTAGCAGGAAGACCCAGACGGAGGCGATGGGGCTGAGCGTTGCCATGGTGGCGGCAGGGGGAGGTGGCCGCTCGGGAGGGAGGACAGCCGTGCCTCCCCCGGGGGGTGGTGAGCCCAGGGCCTCAACCGCAGTGGCGGGTGTGATTACTGCCTGTGAACACGGGGGCTCCGCGCATGCCGCGCGCCTCCCCACACCTGCCCGTCTTCGGGAGCAGGCTCGGGGTCTGTGCGGCAGGGCCGTGCTGCACTCTCACGGGACGTGGGAAGAAGGGCAGCCCCCTACGGCAGACGCCTTTACAGAGATAAGACAGAGAAGTGCTGAGGGGAAACTCCACCAAAATATTAACAAGGACGTGCGACAGGACTCAGGGTTTTCCCCAAACAACTTTTCTTTCAATGCATGTGTTTCATTTGGCCCAAAAAATCTCTCTACGATTTTCTGCTTTGAAGTTCAACAGTCACATATTATGTTCCTCATGGGAAAAAAATACAATGAAATATTCCATAGAAAGTGAAATGATTAGTATCTACTTCGGAAGATGATTTTGATTAATAATGTGTCCTTACAACCACTCAAGGTCATTCCCTGCCCTCCCCAAAGCCTGTTCACGTTGGCTCCTCAGTGACGGTCCCCTCGCTGGACACCCAGTCCCCAGGCCCCCAGATGCTCCCCCTGCACCTCTGTCCTGTTCTTCTCATCTGATCTAGAGAATCCGGCTGCGGTCGCAGCACCCTAACCAGCCAGCCCCTCCCACAGCTCCCAGGTCTCGTCACACCTCCTTGCCCCCAGGACACCTGTGGTGGCTCACCCACTGTTCCAGCACACTCTGCCCCCATCTCCCCTGATGCTTTCAGGGCTCTGGGCCCGTCCACCTGCTCGCCCTTGGCCAAGACCACAACCCCAGACTTCCCTTCTCCTTTCCAGCCCACCCCGTCCCTGAGGGCTCCCTGCCCAATGTCACTAACACTTCAGTGTGCCTTCACAGGGACACCAGGCGCAGCCCTTGGCGATGGTGTGTCTGGCTGCGTGTCCTCTGGCATCATCACCACAGGTGGCAGGAGTGTGGCCACGTGAAGGACCCCGCCCTCCTCCATCACAGTGCCTGCGGGCACCTGTGCGTGTGTGTTAGGTCTGGCTTCCTCCATCCACTCCAAGGAAGTCCCCCAAAGCAGTCCATGTGCACGTTCACCGGGGTCTTGTGCTCCCCTCTTGCTCCGCTAAAGACCCCACCTTGTGCTGGAGGAGACCCACCCAGCAAGGACACCAGCACCCACCCCACTCATCTCTGCCATGCTCTCCAGCAAGCCCGGCATCCTTGGCATTCACACCACCACCGGTCTGCTCCCACCCTCAAATCTAAAAGATTCCAGGCCATATTTTTCTGGTTCTGACCTCATCCGCATGTCCCTTTGCCCAGAACTCAATAACAACATTCAAAGTACTGAGAAAAGTTGCAAAAAAAACCCCCCAAAAAACAAAAAGCCCACTCCATTCTCAGCAATAAAGGTGAGCCCCAATATTGAGTTATCTCGGATGGGAATGTCGCAATGGGTGACCGAAGGGTTAGGGACTGAGCATTTTACTGCGACTACCCTGGAACTATCCGTGGGTGCTGCTGCTACCCTAAAAGACAAACAGAGCTGGCTTTGGTACCTCAATGGCCAGCACCCGAGGACACGGAGCTCCGCACACTCAGCCGACGAGCCCACACAGCCCCACGGCCGCCACGCAAATCAGAGAGGCCACTCCCCTCCCAAGGCAGGCCACCCGCGCTCCCAGTGGTATTCCGGAGGACCAGTTCCATAGCACCCTGTGCCGTTTCCGACTTTCCCAACGGCATGGTCCACTTTGAAGTTCTGCTGCATGAGAACTAGGAAAATAAACCCAAAATGCCCACATGGTAGTGTGACCAAGTACGACTGCGCTTCCCCTACTGAGTCTGCAGGCCGTGGCCGTGGGCCCTCCAGCCCTACGTGCTTCTGTAAATGAGGTCTGCACCACAGCCACGCCCGCCTGTTGGGAGTGTCCCGGGCTACAGCAGCTGAGAGGCTGCGACAGGACTGGCCCACCCAGGAAGCCTGATGTGTCCATTGTCCGGTCCTTTCCGGAAAGCACCTGCTGGCTTCTGCACTTGGGAATTTTTAATATCGTTCAAGTTATTTCTCGTTAAATAACTTTATGTATGTAATACGTGTTCACTGAGAAAAATACGGATATACATTGAAGAAAAATATTAAAGAAGAAATAACATCACCCGTAAAACCCACCATCACTACCACTAGCATTCTTGTAGGTGTCCCTCCAGACCGCTGCATACGGACGCGCCTTTAAGCTTGACTGCGTCGACCGACGGCAGGCAGCTGTCCTGTGCTGAGCCCTGCGCCCCGGGCCTCGCCGTCAATCCCTCAAGGCTTCCCAGGACCGCGAGCGCGCTCTGGTCAGCCCCGCCTGCCCTGTGCGCACGTAAAAACACGGCCGGACACCTCACGGCCCCGACCTTCCACTCTCATCAAACGCCTCTGCTGATTCCCTCCTTTCCTGGAATAAGTGCCTTCCTCTGTGCGGCATTTCTGTCACACAGGGTCACACTGCCATCCAGGTGGACAGGCCAATGCACACATGCCCCTCTTTCCAGTGTGTCAAAACATCCTAAACCATTTCATTTGAATCTTCTGTTTGGAAACCTCCTAAAACCAGGATTCCAATAAAAAGTCCCGGCTGAGACGAAAGGCACTTTCCTTCAGGCTTCACCCATTTCGCCCCAGCCTAACGCAGCACAGCCGACAGGGAAGTTGTGCAGGGACCTTGCAAACACATCTCCCCTTATTTATGTTGTCATCTTTTAATTCCCTTTAGAGTGGAGGTTTACAAAGAATTAAAATGTGGCGGCTTGTAAGTACAAAACCAACTATTTCGTGGGGCTAATGACAGCACGCTTTTAAAACACAGTTTTTTCTCTCCTTTGGACAGTCAGACCCCCCACCCCCCACAGGTAATAACGCCTTGTCAGTAATGTTCTCTTTCCTAAACACACACACACACACACACACTCCTGTATAGAGAAAGCAAATAGGGTAAAAAGTTAAATCCGGGAGGTGCACCATGACCTTTCATGAATACCTGAACCATTTAATACTTTCAACGATTAAGACACAAGGTTCTCTCAATGGTTAAGAAGTTGCCTTTCAGCAGGGTGTCCCTTGGCGTGCCGACTGCAGAGCTGATATCTGGCCTGGAGCTCCGGGGTGGGTTGGCCACGTCTCCGAGTTCCTCTGTTAGTAATTAGCGGCAGTGCGGCCCCCGGAGGCCCCGCTTACGGACACGCTCAGCGTGATCTAACTTACCCATGAGGCAGCTCCCACTGGAATCATCTTTCAAACGGAAACAAAATACTCCTCTTGGGTACCATACCTGATTAAATATGACCTTTTGTCATAGTACAAGTGTTTCATAAATAGTGGAAACCGCTACAATACTAAAAAAATGACACAGAAAGAAATGACTGAGAGGGGCAAGAAGCCACTGTCGTTCGTTCACAGAAAATGTCTGAAGTGAGGGGCAAAGAGCCAAACGTCAAGAAATGGGCCCCAAAGGGGACATCACAGGCCGACACCCGGCACCCTGACCTGCCGCCCCGCCGGGCCTGGGGCAGCGGCATGGAGCCGAGGGGCTGAGACCCAGGTCCCAACCCGAGACGGCTCACGCACCCTGAAGCTCTGAAGCGGCCGCTCTCGAAACTGCCACGTGGAGGACAAGTGAAGTGTAATCACCCGTCATTTCCAAATTAACTAATTTTCCATCCCCAAAATATCTGCTGCGAACGTGTGCACAAGCTGGCAAGTGGCAAAGCAGAGCGTGCTCGGCGGCCGCGGCACATGGGCTTCTTTCCGGGCCGTGCACAGCCTGCCGCATCGGCGGGCCGAGGTCAGCCCACAGAGCGCGCACGGGTCCCCGGGGCGCCCCGTCAGTCCGGAAGCCTTGTCTCTGCAGCTGTGTCAAACGTTCCAAAGGAAAGGCCCACTTATGTAAAAATACCATAGCTCTGGCAGCCCAGGGCCTGGCGGGCGATCAACAGGAAAATGCGCCGGCCCTGCTGCACACGGGCAGACCTCGCTTTCCGGTGCGTCGCAGGTCCTGTGTGGCTTACAAATTGACGGTACAAAGATCGTGACTCGCTGAAGGCTCATAAGGTATTTTTTTGGCAATAAAGTCCTTTTTAATTAAGGTATGTCCCTTGTTTTTTTCAGACGTGCTATTGCACACGTCCACAGGCTACAACATATATAGTGTTAACCTAACCTTTATATGCACTGGAAACCAAAAACGAACAAACAAAAAGCCCCAAAATACCCGTGGGACTCGCTTTGTTGCGCTGCTTGCTTTACTGCGGGGTTAGGAGCTGGGCCCGCGTTGTCGCCGAGTCTGCCTGTGCCCGAGCTCAGAGGGCGGGCATGGCTATGGGCTCCCTACCATCCGCCCCCCGCCCCGCCCCGGGGCGCAGGTAGGGAGAGCCGGGAGCGTGGGTCTCAGCCCACTGAGACCCGTGCCCCCTTCCTTAAAGCTATGCTGATCGACAGAAGAGACGGGAAACATCCCGACGTGCTTCCTTCCTACCGCGGCTGTCCAGTGTGTGTAAGTGCCAGAAGCAAGAAGTGTGCACTTCCTGCATCGAACCGCGTGGCAGCGTCCGGGGGGCGCGAGCTAGTGCTCAGCACAGGGCCTGGCCCGCGTGCGTGCTCAACGAGTGTTAACTGCCACGGCCCGGACGGCCGTGGTGAGGCCCACGCGAGTGCGAAGAGCCTCCTGCCTCCGTCCTGGCCGCAGTGGCCAGTCTCCCAGGTCTGGTTTCCAAGGGGTCAAGGCTGACTTGGGTTTGTCCATGAACAGGAGTGACCGGACCGCGGGAGCTGACTTAAGGGCCAGCACTACAGGGTCCAACAGCTGCCTGCACATCCCGTGTCCCTGGCTCCATGCAACGAGCCTCGTCCACTCACTGCCTGGGCACACGGGGGCACCAGGCGAGAGGAAAGTGCACACCGGGCAGGCCCAGCTCTGCAGGACGAGGGCGCTACAGATCGCTGACTGGTCGTGGGGTGGAAGAGTCATTACTTTGCTCTTTCCAGAACCTGCCAACGACCTTGGCCACAGTGAACGCTATGAGGCAGCAAGAAAGCTGGCTCGTGGACACTGCCCGCTCCCGGGAACAAGCAAGGCCGAGCTCCGCTCTCTAGGCTGGGAAGGCTTTTAACCTGAGCTACTTGACATCTAATTTTGTGTAGCAAAAAAAAAAAAAAAAAAAATTAACCAAGAACAGTTAGCATCCTGCAGGGCAGTCTGTCCACGTGTGAGCTATCCACCGCCCACTGAGGGGACGGCGGGGCACCCTAATGCTGACCAGGGCTCTCGGTGACAGCTGCACTCTGACCACGGGCTGGAGACACACAGGTACAGTTCCCTTCAGCCACTGCAAGAAAGGGGGCAGAGTCCGTGAGGCCAGCAGACCTGTCCACACGGTGGGTCGCTCCCAGTGGGCCAGGTGCCTGTGCGCTCTCCTCAGACCACACCCCCACCTGACCACGTGAAGCCGCGTGTCACAGCTGCTCCCTGGGGGACCAGCCATGGGTGGGCAGCGCCTCTAAACTCACAGCTGTGGCTCCTCCACCTGCAAACACTGGAGACAGAGAAACTCCTGGCAGAGGGCAGGTACCCCGACTTCCCACATGGGCGCAGATGACTGCATGTCAGGGAACGGCCGGCCCCCGTGTGGGGATCCCCGGGGTCGCTCAGATGGGATCAGAGGAGCTGCCAAAGGCAGGCCGGGCACAGAGAGAAACCAGGCCAGGGACATGATGGGCCCTGGGGGGTGGGTGGGACACCTTGACACAGATACTCTCTTTACAGTGAGGAGCTCCCAGGACGATGACGGTGACGGTGACAGTGACTGCGGCGTGACCTTCACTCCGTAAGTACAGACACTGTGGACGTGGCGACTTTGCCGGCTGCTCCCACCCACTCCCAGAGGGCGAGGGTGGGGGGGAGTCACAGGCATGCTGCGCAGACCCAGACAACAGGAGTGAGGTGCAAAGACATTAAGCAACTTTACACGATCACCCAGCCAATGGGCAGCAGAGCCAAGATTCAGGGGGACCCCCAGACCTCACTACCGCACCGCTGGCCAATAGTGTGCCGGTACTGACAGCTGAAGAGCTGACGTCTGCGAATCACTCGCCGCGACGCAGCGGACACTGGGCAAATGCAAAGGCCATTCGCCGGCACACCTAACACATGTCGGGAGGGCACCTGCCACGGGCCAGACCCCCATCCAGCCCCGGGGGCACAGCAAGGGACCACCCTCCTGGGTCTTACGCGCCATCCAGTGGGCAGAGAGGGGATAACAGCCGCAGGTGTCGGGGCAGAAGCGCCGCAGAGAAACGCAAGGCAAGGGAGGGCGGGGGAGGGCGCAAGGCTGTGGCGGGGGGACAGGGATGGCTGCCAATGAGGCTTCTCCAAAGACATCTGAGCAGGGGATGAGGACGTGGGGGGCTGAGTCCCAAGGTGCGGGAGGGGTGGCAGGACTCCAGGCACCGTGCGAGCGGCAGCAGGTAAGCGCCCAGGGAGCCGGGGGCGCAGGGCACCTTGAAAGCCAGAGCGAGGTTTCAGCCAGGGGGAGGGCTGCCCCTCGCTGCTGCGTGGGGCCGACTGTGGGGAGGGCAGGTGCATCAGCTGGAAGCCTGCGGCAGTGGCCCGTGACGTTACTGCCACCGTCCGGCCAGTGCGCGAGGGCCACACAGGGCCATCCCATTCTGGGCGGCCTGCGGGGGCTGAGTCCGCATCCACTGATTCCTAGGCGACGGCTCTACGGGGGGGCACGGGCAGGTGCTTCAGGGAGCAGCGCCCCGCTGAGGGACAAGAAACTAGGGCGAGGACATCGTGGTTCTCCCTGTGATGCCTCACCAAAGGCAACCAGCCGGCACAGGAAGGGCCCAGCGGGCAGCAGGGAGTCAGGCCACACGTGCCCGACAAGGACAAGGCCCCACAGAGGCGGGAGCACAGGGCCTTCCTGCGGTGCAGTGGGGCTGCCCGCAGGTCAGGGCCCTGAAAGGAAGAAGCACACTGGCCAGCAGGACAACGGGCAAGATGTTCCCGAACCGCGGAGGGTGTCCCCACCAAGCGGGGAAGGGACTGCACCAGCATGGAGCCGGCCCTCCCCCAGGCCACGGACCGCCGGCTCCACGTCCTTGGGCGTGCAGACCCCGCCGCACCAGTCCGCGAGCAGCGTGACCTGGGGTGCAGGACTCGCCTTCTCTGAGCCCGGGTTTCCCCCCCTGTAAAGGGAGAGAAAACGCCTGTACTCACTGCGGCTCTGAACAACTACCGTGAGCGTAGAGGCTTAAAGCCACACGGGGTTCATGTCTCACATCCCAAGTTGGTCTGGGCTAAAAGCAAGGTGCTGGCACGGCGGTGTTCTCCTGGAGGCCCCAGGGGAGAGTCCAGTCCCGGTCGCCTGCACTCCTTGGCTCATGGCCCCTTCACTCCAGCTTCTCATTTTGTGCTCAGGTCTCCTCCTCTGACTGTGACCTTCCTGACGCCCTCTTGAAAAGGTCCTTGTGATTACACTGGGCCTCCTGGATAACCCAGGCTAATCCCCATGGTGAGGTCCTTGACTGGGTCACATGTGCCAAGTCCCGCTTCCTGCAGAAAGTCACGTATTCACAGGTTTCGGGGGCTGAGATGTGGGCGGCTTCGGAAGCCATTATTCTACCTGTCATCTTTACTCTCCCAGGCTGGTTTTTTTTTTCTAATTCTCAACAGAGGACTTTTTTTTTATTCATTGTTTTTAGAAAAGGAAGAGGGGGGGCGAGGGCAGGATGGCAGGGGGGGAACATCCACTGGCTGCCTGCCTTTCGTGCCCCCGCCGGGGACCGGACTGGCAGCCCTACGGTGCGTGGGACAAGGCTCCAGCCAGCTGGGCCACACCAGCGGCCAGGGCTCTCCCAGGTTTTCTTAAAATGATTTTCTTGGTGAGGATTAAACATTACACATGCGACTGAACCAGGGCTTGATAAAATGTAAATATTACTATCAAGAGCTTATTAATAGTAGCGACTGTCACTACGAAAAGTCTTCTAATTTCAAGCTTTTATGGTACATTATCTAAATATAAGCTGAATGGTGAGTCTTGTTAATGAAAAGAAATGATAAGCTAATTGAAGCCTTTTTAGCCTATAAATCCTTCGCTTGAAGCTTGCCCATTCGTGGCTGACTTGTGCCTGAGAAGTGCTGCAAACTCGGTCTGCAGGAGAGAAAAAGTCAGAAAAGAGGAAGAACCACAGGAGGCCAATTAAACCAGGGATCAGGTGCCCAGCGACAGAACGCACTTGCTCGGCCGGGGAGGTGTGGGGCCCACAGAAGCCAACTGCTTCCGAAAATCACCCACGAAAGCCCACCGGAGGTGTTCGGCCCCTGTGGTTCAGTGATGACCAGACAGAAATCAGCAGCTTCCCATGAGCCTGGAGCCGGGTCCCAGCCAGAGCACAGTCAAAGGTCACAGGTCACAACTGCACTGAGGGTGAAAAGCCGGCAAAAATGGTGGCATCAGTGAGACAATGAGCACGGTCCTACTGAGCATGTGTGACGAAACAAGGATCTGAACCTTCCAAATGCCGACTTTTGTCAAAATTAGACAAATCACATACACTTGGTCGACACTCTAAGAAATGGTGGTTACTTAACTCATTTAACTGAACTCCCTCTCCCAGCCTCCACCCCGCCAGGGAGTGCCAATTTAAATTCAAAAGTGGGCTCACGGATACCCTAAAACTCGCCACTGTACTCACTCACTTAATAAAAGTCGTCCGAGTTCAGAGAATTTTTTTAAAAACCAAAACTTTCTTGAAGGTAAAAATGGGCTTCTCCCCAAACCTTTAGCCGGGTCACCATTAAAAATCGTAACTCAAAAGCCAATGTTCTCAACACCCACCCTGCTGACCGGGGCTTCATTATTTCCACCACGATCTTGCCCTTCCTCTTCCACTGGAGCGTTTCAAAAATGTTTGTACAAAGAGTGACTCTCTGTGCCTTGGACAGAACAAAATCTAATTCTCTGGACAATTTAACCTAGTTTTTAAAAATTATCCTTTCGACCGCTGTTCCTCATTGACTCACACATATTCGTGCTGGGTTTTAAGAATGGTTTTTTCCCCCTTTATAATTAATTCTTAAAATTAAAGTTGCAGTCCGTGCTCAGGCCGCTCCAGCATGCCAGAAATGAAAGCAAATGTTTCCCTTCTTTATTACAAATTCGTAAGTGGGAGCCCTGCCCAATCCCCAGAGAGCTGGTGTGACTCGGACGTTTTAATTCATTCTAAGTTTAACCAAAAAAAAAAAAAAAAAAGGAAAAGAAAAGAAAAGAAAGAAAGATTCACATCTGTTCGTTTTACAAGCATCTCTAGGGATGTTGATAACAGCATTTAAAAATCACACCACACGCACCCTCGCTTCAATGACGCAATGACAGGGCGGCCTTCTCAGGCTTTTGTTAGGCGGCGAAGCGGTTTTTAGAGTTCAGAATTTTTCTTTCCACTATTAATTTTTAAAACCCTGTTCAGGGCAAAGAACATTTATTAAAGGTCCACTCACGTCGATCACAGTTCGGCAGGGTGAGACCCCACGTGGAAGCCATAAGCCTCTGGGTATGTGTGTGGAGTGGTGGTGGGGGCTATACACCCACAGGTGTATTGTATTTAATGGGTGGAATTAATCTAGGGTTCAGGGCTGATACAGGAGTGGAATGGCTAGGTCGAAGGCCATGTACATTTTGAAAGCTTTTATTACATTGTCAATTTTTTTTCTAGAAAAGCGCGGTTCCAATTTATATTCTTTCCACTACTGCAACAGGGGGCTGCTACGTGTAGCCCCAAAATTCACAGGTTGAAATCTAACCCCTGATGAGATGGCAATTAGGAGGCGGGGCCTTTGGAGGTGAAGAGGTCAGGGAGGCGGAGTCCTCCTGAACGAGATTAGCGCCCTCACAGGAGAGACCTGAGAGAGGCCCTTGCCTGGTCCGCCAGGTGAGGGTGTGAGAAGCCTGCCCCCGGGGGGACAGCCCTCGTGGCACTACGCTGGCGCCCCAACCTCAGGCTGCCAGCCTCCAGAACTGAGACATCAATTCCTGCTGTTTACAAGTCACCCAGTCTGCGGGATTAAAGCCACCTCATCATTTTATTTGTCCTTCTTTAAATAAAGCCAAGCCTATCGACATTTTAGTTGCCCCTGTATTTCTCTTTGTGAATCTGCGCTTGTTCCGTTGCTTAGAGAATTTCTTTCTTATTGTTTTATAAAAACTCTTTACATAGAAGACAACCCTGTGTCCTGTGTTGTAAATATTCCCCCAGATTATGTCTTTTAATTTTGCATGAAGTGTTTGTGATGTCATGCAGCCTTTCCGTTTCATTTTGTGTCTTTGATGGCCATCCCAGGACTATACAACTTTCAAAACTGGTTTTGGAGGAAGGGAGTCTGTCTGTCTCTGGAATGGCTATAGGCAGAAAGAGAAAAACAAAACAATGCTCTGACCCAGTTTCACGATGGCCCGGCGCCCCGAGAGAGGCCGAGCGCATAGCTGTCCTGTGAAGTCAAGGCACCAGGGGACAGCTGACCCTGCCGCTTTAAAATACTTGCTCTTGGCACAAAAAATAGGTTACAATGGCTCAAAGAGGAGAGCAATGCCAAACACACGTTTGAGCCATGTTTAGGGATAAATTTAGGCAAAATGTAATAAATTCTCTGCCTGGAACCGCTGGAGAGAATGCTGCGGAAACACATCTCGGGCTGTGAGTAAATTCAGAAGGGAGCCTTCCGACTTTGACAAGACAGGCTACTCCTCGGGGGGGCCAGTTAAGAGACAGTCAGAGGCTGCGCAGCCTAAAGAGGCCGGGGCGGCGTGGTCAGGGCGCCCCGGGACGTCTGTTCGCTGACTCCCAGTCATGAGACCCTGGATGGCCGAGCTGCGCCCTGGACACGGCTCCCCACAGCTGGGCTGCGGGGGGGACGGCAGCTGCCGGGGACCACACGGCGAGGCAGAGGCCGTGCCTGGCCTTCTGGCACTCTTCAGATGTGCATTTGTCCGGGCGACCGTCCAGTGGGAAAGCCACTCACCTTGCGGGAGCCCTGGATCTGAGCAGGCTGCCCACGGGCAGAAGCCCGCTTGGCTCCAGCTGTCGGGAAGCTGGCCCCGGGGTTGCTGAGGCCTGGGGACTGGGCTTCTTGTAGGAACAGCACATATGGCATGTGCCTGAGTAGAGGAAACATCTGGGCTAAATAATTAACAGCTCACAGAATCAAGTTTAATCCGAAAAGGCCAAGAAAATGGAGAAAGACAGTGTGGCACCCAATGGTTTGTCCTCCTTCACATAAAAAATCTCAGTGAGCAGTGAGGGAGTGGATCTAGCCACTGCCCCGATCCAGGGACACCTGGGTCTGCCCCCCTGCCTGGCACGTCCCTGATGACGTCCCGTCCCAAGCCCCAAGCCAGGCCCACAGGACAGGGTGGGGGGCACTTTCCAGGAGGCACCTCCGTGCCCCCACTGAAAGCGGCCTCACAAGGGGCGGAGCCCCAGCTCCATGCTTCTTGCATCCCCTCCCCCTCCCTGCGCCACTACAGCCATCCTCTGCGTTTCAGACACACCCCTCCTGCACAGGGCCCTGGTGCACGCCACCCCACTCTGGGATGACACCCACTCCCACCCCCACGGAGACCTCAGAGCAGGATAGCACCCGGCCGGCTAACACCCGCCCGCTCAGAAGTCCTGCCCCGGCCCCCTGCCCTGGGTAGCGCTGATCGCACGGTTCACGCATGGCTACTGGGGTGACCCTGGCCAGTGTTGCCTTCCCTTCTGGACTCCAAGTACCCCAAGGCCAAAGGCCTTGCTTGCTTTGCCTCACCGGCACCAACAGGGTACCCAGCACGTTCCCAGGAATTAATAAATATTTGATGTATGAATAAACAGATACCAAGACAGGAAATTCAAGGGCTTTCATGATTACTGAACCAGAATACATATTTCATGTATATTATTCTATTCACTTGTTTACTTATTTATTTAGATATAAGAAAATCATATGGAAGATTCTGACTCATCCCTACATACCTAAATGACAAAGAACTCTTACAGCTGCTGCTGGCCAGGTGTCACCCCAGTTCCCTGCTCAGCAGATGGGCAAGGACACCCGCGGACACACAGTGATGCAAGATGTTAATTCGCTGTTAATTACTGCCAAGGACTGGGGGTTCTATGGGGAGGGCTGCGCCAATTAGGGGCATTCACAAAGGAATATTTTAAAGTAATTACCAGTTTATTTAAAATACTTCTTTAATTTATCAGCAGATCACCTGGAGTAACAAGCTATAAAGTGGTAGTATTTACCTGGGATACAGTTTCCTCTTCCTTTTCCTTACAGTTTCTAGCTTTTAAGGGAGAGCAGGAGGAGGAGGACTGCCCCAGGCGAGAGTGCTTTCCTCTTTAAGCATTCTCTGGCATTCTGTTAGCTTCAAATAAAATAGACGTGACACTTCTCATTAAAGGAAGCTGACAGGTTTAGGGGACAGGGATTTCAACATACGCCACGTACGAACAAGTTCAGTTGACAAGGCAGCACCCGTTTTCTTATAAAATAAGTTGTCCAATTAAGGTCCCTATATATCGCCAAGACTGTTGGCCTCAAAATCCCACACGAAGAATATCAAATGCAAAACTCTGTCAAAATGCAACTTGTGTCCACCTGCTCGCCTCACCTTGGGAACAGGGTCAATGCCCCTTAGCTGCCCCCAACAAGAACCCAGGCCATCTGAAAGGTGGAAGGACACCAAGACCACCTGCACCCAGAGCCTCACGCGGAGGCGGGAGCTGGAATCAGAGATGCAGGCTGCAGGTCCCCGGAGCCCAGCGTGGCGTGTCTGCCGGGGAGAGGGCACTAGCCTGGCTCTCTGCCCGCCCACGGGGCACCACACCCCAAGGGACCCCGGATGTGCCTGCTGGTGGAGAATTCCCAAATTCTGCCCACCTGAACCATAGCTCCTCTTGCATTGACGTCAGGGATGTAGGTTCTCAAAAGCGAGCGGGAAACCCCTCGAAGCCATCCAGTCCCCTTCCCTCAGCAGCTGAGCGCAGTCAGCGGTCAGGTGTGCGTTTGCCAGTTTGAAATGCACAAAGGCAAGGGACCAATTCACAGGCCATCCGGAGGGTGGCAGTCAGGGCCGGGCCCTCAGACCTCACCACCAGAGGCAAGAGCCCCAGCTGACACCAACGGCTGCCCGCTGCGCTGGCACAGCGATCGCACGGTCACACACGCAAGACGGTGCCTCTGGGCCCCACGTGAAACGCCACCGCCAAGAGGCACCAGCTCAGGGCTGTGAGAGGTGCACTCAGTCAGCGCGCACCCTGAGGTCCCACCAAGATGGGGGGACCTACTAGTAGAGGCCTCCCTTTGGGCACCGAAAGTGCCCCCACACGCACCCTGGAAAACAGTCCCGAGACAGGGCTCGGATTCGGACGACAACGGGCAGAAAGCGAGTCTGTTCTCCAGTGAGACTGTGGGTGCAGACTAGAATAATTTACATAATCATTAACGTTCGCACCAACACGGACAACGTCCTGGGAGCAGGCCCACGGGCCCGGCTCCGTGACCAGAGGCCTAGCATACGGTTTCAGCCCCCGAAGCACAAACCCACCATCGTGAGACAGAACAGTGACCACATCAGCTAACACTGGGACAGAAGAGGGAAGGTTTCTTTGTCTAATACACAAACATATTTATGTAAAAATGTACGCAAAGGTTAAGAAATTCAAATCATGTTTATAATTGGTGCGTGTTCTTTAAAGAAACAAAGACGTTTCCAGCAACTCTAGGTTCTGACAGAAACTCTGTTTCGAGTCTGTTCCTGTGTCTGTCGCGGACACACGGCAGCCGCTTAACCGCCGGCTCCGGTTCATCAGCGAGGAGAGGACACAGAGCCAGCCCTGGACTCCCGTGTGAGGCTCACTCGCAGACGAGTTCTCTGACTACGGCTCAATCCGCACCCGAGGCCTGAGCACCCGTCCCCTACGCAGGCCCCAGAGCTCCGCACCCACCCCAGGGCATCACCCCTGCGCGAGGCTCGGGCTACTCGCTTGGCAAAGGCCAGCTCCTTAGGGAGGCTGGCGCACTGAGCGGACGCTGAAGTTGGGCTGAGAAGGACCGTGATGCTGGAATATGAACACAGCTCTGGTCTTTCAGCCCGTGGCAGGGTCCCGCCCTCAACGGGGTCTCCATCAGAAAGGGAGACCCTTTGACCTGAAGGTGTTACTTCCGTCACCAGGGCACCAAACCAAGCCGACATTTCAGCTGCTAAGCGGCTGCTCTGGGAACACCATGGAAGGGGGCCCCCAGCTGGGCAGTCAGAGGGCGGCGGGGGCCCCCGTGGGGACAGAGTCCGCCCTTGGAGCAGCGGACAGCCATGGCACCCGCCCAGCGGGGCGCAGAACCCCGGAGCACGCAGGCTACGCAGGGCGGTGCTGGGCGGAGAGACCACAGGGCAGCCCTCGCAGAGAAACTCGGGTCTGAGTCTGCCGGCCATGCCCACGGAGCAGCCTTCCGAGAACCACGGAGAGGCAGGAACCACACGGCCCACGGCTGGACGGAACTCAGCCTCCCCGGGTCAGCCTTCCAACGGCAAAGGTGGGACTGAGGCCAGGTCTGGGCCCGCCCGGGGCTGCGGCCAGGTCAGGAGTGGGCTCGGGGGCAGGTGCCCCCCATCACTGTTTACTTCTGAGCACCTCGAGCCACTTCGACTCCGCCTTTCCTCGTCCTACGCTCCCACAGCCTATCTGGGCTCACGGTCAGGGTCAAGGGAAAGGGCTCTGACAGCCGCCCCCCGAGGACCTGGCCGCCAATCGCCCCACGCGTCAAGGAGAAAGCCGCCAGAAATCAGAAGGAAGGAGAAGCAGGCACCAGGCCCTCTGTGCCGAGCGCCCTGCACACTGGCACGGCTCTGAGCACCGCCGTTGCCCTTCGCTGCGGGCCCCCAGCACTGCTCTTCTGTCTCTGCTGCCGCCGCTGTCCTGGCCACTGTGGCTCCCGCCACTGCCCCCTCTTGCAGTCGGCCCGCGGGGCCGCCGATGCCTGGGGAGGGAGGGGAAAGTTAAGCCGCTCCTCTCGGGCTCGCGCGGCCTTTGTTTCGTCCCCAGCCCCCGTCAGCCGACCTCAGGGTCTCTGTCAGTTGCGGCAGGTGGAAAATCGCTCCCCTCCATCCCACTAAAAATAAAAAAGTAGGACAACATTTTTTGTTGCTGGTGTTGTTCGGCAGCCGGGAAGCAGCAGAGCCTCGGGAATCGGGGAGCCCCGTTTCTCCTGCCGCGGCTCCATCATTTCTGGGTCCGTGACCTTGAGGGAGCCATATAACCAGGTCACCCCTCTGAGCACCACGGCTCCTCACGCCCTCCCCACTCATCCAGATGGCAGGGCAGGGCCGGGCGCGCCAGGAGGGGTGCGTGGGGCCACAGGGGGCGGCAGGTGAGCAGAGGCTTAGCCGTCCCTTCCCTGAGCATCACCCCCATGCCCTGCCTGGGACAGTGCCACCTTCCGGGGACCACGCCCAGTGAATCCCTGCCAACCCCTCTCAGCTGGAAACTCCAATCAGTGGGTCTCTTCCCAGAGTCAGATTACAAGGGAAAAACATACACCATGGAATTTTCCAGAATACAGCTCGCCAGCTCTGGTTCCGACAGTCTCCGGCACTGCTAGCTGGTGGTCTCTCCCGGTGAGGGTAAGACAGGACCTAGATGTCACCAGGCAGAGGAGTGACCCTGAGGTCCAACAAGGGGACATTTCAGACAGGTCCACGGTGACGTCAAAAAATACAAGTGACCACAGCTCAGAGCCTCACAGTCTGTATGCAGGAGACAGAGTCCAAAACCCAGACCCCCGCTGACCACCCCCTAAGCCTGAGCAACCCACGAAGTGCAGGGCCAGCCAGCTCTTCGGCGGCCACCTTGGGGCACGGTGGGCACCCCGCTCAGTGCATGTCCCAAGCAGAGGACATCTGGGTGCATTTTTTGTGGAACATATTTTTAAAAGAACAACATTTGTTTTGGTGGAACAAAACATCTAGATGTTATCTACTGTTTTAAAATTCTAAAACACTACCACGACCTCAGAGACTGCTCCCACCATCGCGTCCTGGAGCCGGTGACGCACGCCCCCGGGACGCCACCCAGGGCTGGAGCGCTGAGAGTTCTGGGGGAGGCTCAGGGCCGTCCAGCCAATGTGCCAGATGAAGGCACCTCGCAAGGCCCAGAGGCCAGCCCCTCAGGGGGCAGGCGAAGCCTCTGACGGCCAACAGCCGGGCTGGCAGGCCCCCAGTGAGTCCCCCCCGCCCCCCCGAAGGCGCTCCTCCTGCCTGGGCCCTGCTGTCACCTTGTTCCTGCAGGGAGCGGAGAACTGCGATTCCACGCAACAGCGGCCAGATTTCCACGTAACTGGCTGGATGTCATGAGCAAGACGACAAAGCTGGCCCACGCACACTGTTTCCAGAACACGGTGGAGGAGCTAGAACCCAAGTATCAGCCGGCGAAGCCGTGCACTGGTGTAGAAGACCTCCCACTTCCCACCTTGGACCCCCTGCAGGGCTGGGGGGGCGCGGCTCTGGGTTTAGAGACACGGAGCTCACTTTGGTCCCAACTCTGCTACTTGGGAACCTGGGACATGCCCCTCAGCCACCTGACCCTGTTTCATCACCTACAGGATGTAAACAAAAATTCAGTACCCATTCTTCCCACCTCCCCGTCTCGCTGGGCAAAGGAGACAACCCTTGTGACCCAGGTTCACAACTAATGATAATGTCACAAAACTGCTGTTTCTTGCTTAAAAACTGCACGGCGCCCATAAATGCCTCTGCCGCAGTTTCCCAGGCCGGGCCTGCAGTCCCTTTGGTGACCGTCAGTGTCCGCAGAATGCCCGGGCAACCCCAGACACGCGGGACAGCAGCCCTGCAGACAGCGGGCCCTGGACGCCGAGCAGGTGACAGCTGCCCCGTGAGGGAGTCCGCTCTGCCCCTCCCCCACACCCATGGGGGGCAGGGCTCAAAAGTGGCTTAGGCTCACCTTGTGCGAACCAGCTCGGCCCCCACTAAAAACCGACACCTCACCAGTTCTCCGCCCGCAGCTAGCGCTGCAGGGCAACACGGCCATCCTGCCTCCTGCCTCCTGCCTCCAGCACAGGATCCGCCAAGAGGTTAAAAAAGGGCACTGGCTGAGCAGCTGCAAACACATCTGGACAGTGTGCCAAGCCTGCCTGACAGCAAGCGAGCAACTGGCCCCAGCAGAAGCCTCACTTCACACCTACGAAAGGCTTGGAAAGCCGCCAGTTACCAGTGTCCAAAGAATTCTTCTCTGCACACACAGAAACTATTTGCTTGTTTTACTGTTTTAATTATAAAACATATGCTTATTACAGCAAGTCTAGAAAATCCTTCAAAGTAGCAAGAAAAGAGCCCTGGCTGGTGTGGTTCAGTGGATTGAGTGCCAGCCTGCGAACCAAAGGGTCACCAGTTTGATTCCCAGTCAGGGCACATGCCTGGGGTGCCGGTCAGGTCCCCAGTAGGGGGCGCTCAAGGACAACCACACATTGATGTTTCTCTCCCTTTCTCCCTCCCTCCCCGTCTCTAAAAATAAACAACAACAAAAAAAAGTCTAACAAGAAACTTAAAGGAAAAAAAAGTAGAAAGAAAAGAATCAGACTTCTAGCAGGCAAACATATCTGTGCTTGCAGTGTTTAAACAACACGACTGGAGCTCCCCGAGCCACCTCAGGAGGAAGACAATGCCGAGTGCATGTCACCAAGTGAACCCTGGGCCGGCGCGGTGTGCACCCCTTCCTCCGCTTGGGAGACCTGTGGCTGCCATCCTGGAGTCCTGGGCGACTGCGGCCAGGGGAGAAGGTTGCACAGCAAGAATGTGCTGACTGGACAGAGCTGGTGATTTTTAGAGCTACATCTTTAGAACGTCCCAATTTCTGATACAGAATCGATTTTCCCCCCCCCAAACTTTTGTAAATGTGCTTCCACTGCTCAAAGGCTGCTTTCCTGGGGTTCCCCCTGGGGGTGCCCTGACTATCCGCTCTTGGCAACACGGCAAGGAGGAACCAGCGAGCCCCAATACGGTGCGGTGGTAAAGGGTGGGCATGGAGAAGGAAGCTACGCGCTGACTCCAGGACCGGGGCACGCGGCGCAGGGCCGTTACAGCCTCCCCGAGCTCGACCCCCTCACAGGTGAAGCAGGGCTAGCGACAGCGGCTTGCTCAAGGGTGAGACACGGGAAACGCACAGCATGGTTCCAGAGCATGGAAAGCAATCCACGTGAGCCCCACTAATTTTACTCCTTTTTTACTGATGCTGTAGAGAAAGAGAAACATGAGTGGGCTGCTCCACTTGTCCACGCGGCCCCTGGTTGATTCTCGTACCTGCCCTGACCGGGGAGCAAACCCGCGGCCTTGTGTATCCGGACGATGCGCTAACCAACTGAGCTGCCCTGCCAAGGCCCACCGATTGGTCTTATTATTATTTAATATTATTTGCCAGAAAAAATAGAAACGTGTGACCCAAAGCCAAAACAAACAAGAAAAAATGGCATCGAGAGTAAAGCAACCAGCGATGCCGCTTTTACATACCAACGGGAGAAGAAACAGGAAACCTGACCCAAACTTTTTTAGCTCTTTCTCTAATGCCAAGTTACATAGCCAGAGGTCACCTCAGTTCTGAGGGCAATGATCTATTTATCTTAAAATAAATTTAAAAAAAGAAACACGAACAAACAACTGAACTGCAGGGCTAGAGAGCTTTTAACAAGATCCAACTGCTAAGCAGCAGTTTTTTGTCCAGATTCTTAGATAAGGGATCTATTAATAGCAAACTTTCCAAAAGCCACAGAAACACGGACGTGGGGAGCGAGGGCTGGAACGTGGCCCCGGCCTTTCGAGAGCTGGAAGACGTGGAGGGACCGCGTGCGGCACTGGGATGGGAACGCCGGCTGGCATGGACACAGCCCAGTGCGTCCCCTCCTCACAAGCTGGGGCAGAACTAAACCGATTCCCCAGGTAGCAAGAACTCTAGTGCCCTCATTCTCCACGAAACATTTCGCAGCCAAACCTTTACGGGCAGGACCTTGCGGATATGAGAAAATACCCCACACAGGGAGAGACGCCCCACAGTGAAGAGGAAAAGTCACGCTTCTCACTGTGAAGGTACTTTTTTAGTTCCTGAAGGAAAAAAAAAATATCACTGGAAGTTTCACATGTACAGGCGCCATGATTTTATACACGGAAGAGGCAACTGGCCCAAACCACCTTCTTGGGTAGGTACTGACTACAAAGATGGGTTGGAGAGTTGACTCGGACACCTCCCTCCCCTAAGCACCTAAAACTGCCTATCTGTTCTGCACTGAGTCCCTCAACGCCTATGAACAGAGCGGAAGGACCTGCCCAGCATGCAGCAGGGCCCAAAGAGACCAAGCCCCTGTCCCTGGCAGCTGCCAGTGCCCCAGCAGAGGGCAGGCTGGGACCGAGTGCATGAGAAACGTGTTCATGTTGCTTTGCTCTGGAAAACACGGGGTCGGCGGGAGGAGGGGAGACCCTCACGGTGCTGACCAGGGTGGCCCACTGAGAAGCTGAGGCTGGTGCGGGACTGGAAGTGGGAAACTCAGGGGAAGGGCAGTCCAGGCAGAGGGCACAGCTGGAGCAAAAGTCCAGAGGCTGGCACAGAGGAGGGAGAGCGAGGGGGGCACGGCGGCGGGAGCGGGGGCAGCTGGCCGGCGAGGAGCTGGGGGAGGGCGGGGGCACAGCAGGGTTGGCAAACACGGCCAAGTGCCAGAGAGTAAAGAGTTTAGGTTTCTCGGGCCAAGGGACCCAACCAAGGGTATCACACAGGTCTCTGTCACCACTACTCAGCTCTGCGAATGCCACCTGAAAGGCACCTGAGATAATGGGCATGCCTGTGACCCCATAAAATGCTTTGATGGGCAGTTCCCTGAACTAAACTGTTGCCCGTTTAGTTCTAAGTCTTCTTTGAGAAGACGTCAAGTCCACCGCCCATTTTTTAAATCAATGGTTTGTTTGTAAGTGTCTGTCTCAGGGGTGGTGAAGAGGCTCTCAGAGCCGTTTCCAGAAGGCTCTGGAGGCACACGAGCCACGGCAGGGGCCTCCACTGGGGGCCCCATGCTGCACTGACCCTGATGTGGTGTGGGTTTTTCTTTTATTTGGTTTTGTAGCCCTGGCGTGAAGCCCCACGTGACTCTGTCGTCATCACTCTGGCTGATGAGTTAAGGCGCCCAGCCCTTGAGGTGCTGCAGGACCCCCCCTGCAGTGCACCCCACCCCTCACCTTATCGCCCGAGGCCAGTAAAAGGCAGAGAGTGCCTCCCTGCCATCCATTCCCTCCTGGACAAAACTGGGACAGGGAGAGAGGAGAGACGCACACAAAGGCCACCCAGTGGAACCTACTCCAGTTCTCACACCTGCGGCAGCTAAAAATAGACACCCACACCCCACAGACACCTGCGCCCCTGAGACACCCGCATCCCACAGACGCCTGCACCAAATAACCACACCCCAGGGACGTCCGCACGGGCTCTCCAGGCCTACGAGGAAAGGCTCGCCCGCCGCAAGCTGGAGTGCCCTCTAGAGGCCACGAGGGGTTTCCATCCTGGCTCTAAGGAAGTCCTCCACAGGGAAGAAGAGGAGGCAGCATTTCAAACTGCTGTATCCGGGCGCCCAGGGGCCTCCGAGTGCACGCAGCCTTGCCTGCCAGGAAGAGAACAGTGAGCACACCCGTGAGCGCCGCCACCCAGGGCGCGAGCGACAAGTGCAGGACCTGCTCCGCTCACGCACCAGCCTCGTACGTACACGGCCCCAGGTGTTTAGGCTGGTGGGTGAAGAAGGCATCTGCCACGTGCTGCCTGAACACAGGCGCTGCTCTGGCGCACGCAGCCAGGGAGGGGGCACGGGCGTGCGGCCTGCTCTCTGCCCATAAGTGAGAAATAAGCACATCTCCCCTCTGCCCCTGGAGATGCGAAGCTCACAAAGGGGGAACAGCTCGCTAGGGACAAGGAGGGTCCCCCATGAGTCTCTCCCAGCTGCTGGACCTCAGACCCGCCTGCCCGAAGCATCACATGAGGCCAGGGCTCTTGCTCCCTGAATGAGACAGCGACACCCTCCCAGCCCACCTGCCAGGGCCTCTGACATGATTAGACAAGGGATTCACCTGTGGCGTCTGCTCAAATGCAAGGTCTCTGCGGAATCTGAGCTTCCTGTAACTTCACTTCTTAAACGTGGTGTATTGATCTTAATGGGCAACACATGGAAAGTGAAGGCTGATCAATACTCACTAGGAAGCACCTGAACAGTTTCCCAAAAGGCCATCACTGGACTCGTCCTCAACAACTTTCTGGGGATGCGCTGTTTTCACTTTGATTACAATCTTTAAAAAAAAATTAGCCTAAAAACCGAAGACCTTGCCATGAGTTCAACAGAGGCAGCGGGGGACCTAAGATGCCCCAGAGCCCAAGGAGGGGGAGACCCCAAACACAGAGCCCAGGCCACCCCGCTCACGGCAACAGGCACACCCCGAGGGCTGGCCGGTGAAAGCAAAGGCACACACCTGTCACACTGAAGGTCGGGCGGCACCTTCCCGTCGTTGCATGTAAGGTAGTAGCTGAGTCTGCAGGCAGCCCAACCGAGGGTGGAGAGTCTAAGAAGGCCAGCGCTGGCTCTGCGGCCATGTTGGCGGGGCACCCACCTGCAGCCCATGGGCCGCGTGCAGCCCAGGACAGCTGTGAGTGCAGTCCAACGCAAAGCTGTAAAGTTACTTAAAACATTATGAGATCCTTTGTGTGATTACGTGTCGCCATGTAGTTAATGGGTGGCCCAGAGACGCCAAAAGGTTGGACACCCCTGCACCAGGAAGCTGAGGCAGGCAGCCCCGGCGCGTTTCCCTTGGGAGCTGTCTGCGCCTGACTCGGGGCTGAGGCAGGACCCCAACTGCTCTGGGGTCCAGGGCTCATCCCAGGAGACAGAGCAACCGCCTACAAAGAGGAAAGGAAGAGGTGCCTGCCTGAGGGTGGCGGGCTGAGGGCCACGATGCCTCCTTGTGGGTGGACCCTTCCTAATGGCAATGCCAGGGGGTCAGGCCCAGGAGGAAGCGGGCCCTGCCCTCACCTCCTGGAGCTGCGCCCGTGGGCTCCATGATATCGTGTCCCAGCTCTGGGTGGCTGGCAGTGGGGATGCCACGATGAACTAACCGGGGGTGGTGGCTGGCCGTGAGGCACGGGGTCAGGAAGGGGGTGGTTCCGAACACAAGCCCTGCCACCCTGGAGTCTAGAACCTTGACTCTCACTCCCCACCTCCTCCACCTTCTGGGTGGCTTAGCTTGAGCTACTACAGCAAAATCCGCAGACGTGGCCCGGACACGAGGAATCCACAGTCCGAGAGGCTGAAGGTCCAAGGTCAGGGTGCCACCGATTCTGTTCCTGGGGAAGAGCTCTCTTCCTGGCTTCCGCTGCTAGATGACATGGGACTCCAGAGAGCCAGGAACCTCAGAGGGTCTCCCGGCCCTACCTGCCTCTCCCCAGGCCAAGCCCAGTGGTGGGGCGCTACCTGGGAGCTCAGTGGAAACACAGACTCTCAGGCCTGGACCTGCTGAATCCAAGCCTGCAGGTGACAAGGCCCCGGGGGAATCCTAGGGCGTCTCTCCCTGTCGCCCTCTCCCAGGCCCCTGGGGTCTAACCCTGAGACCAGACCCTCGCTGTTTGGAGACTGAACCACCTGTCCCATCCGTGGCCATTCGGATGCCGCCCCCCTCACCGCCCGGTGTGAGCACCTGTTGAACAAGCCTGAATGAACGCCCGGGGCTGGGTCCTCTGCTGCCTGCCTGATCCTGTCTGGAAGTCGGAAGTGTCTTCAGTGCTCGTGGGTGGCTGTGCCACACACGTGACTTGAGATTAGCGTGAGGGTGTGCTCACGAGCAATGACCAGGGAACACCTGCATCCGGTCCGGTGGAAAGCACAGCAGGTCGCCAGGGCAGGGCTCGGCACCCACACAGCGTTTCCAACAGCGGAGCTGAGCGACGCCCGGCACCCACGGAGAACGTGCTGACCTTGAGGCTCTCTGTGACACTGTCGTAACCTGTTCTGGCTCATGTCGATTTATTCTTAAGTGGTTCTTCGCAAAACAAATGAATGCGTAGATTTCTGTTAATTTTTGCAGACAACAGAAGCACTGTAAAAGAGACCCCGCCACTGCGCACTGCTCATGTGGTCAATTTCACAGAAGCCACTGCCTGTAAGTGTCTCCGCTGTGTCAGCAGGGGGTGTAGGCGGGAGCTCCCTGCAGCCACGGATTTACGCCAAGAGGCCCAGGGTCGCTCGCCTCCGCTTTCCCGCCTCACTCCCTCCACCTACCGGTGGCTGCTGAAAAGGAATCCCACAGAGCCCAGGCTTCTGTTTTAGCATAAACGGCACCGACAAATCTACACGGCATTGCTTCGTTCCTTACAAGGAACAGCACGATTTACAATGGTATTACCTATTGAACAAAATCGAAACAATATGAGCAGGAAAATAAAGGCGACAGCGAACCTGCATTCCACACTTTCTGTGTGCGCTGCACGCAGGGTGCCACAGGTCGACCGCCCTGTCTCTAAGGAGGGTCAGCTCTCAGAATTCGCGAGGAGCCCAGCACTTGTTCACGAGGTGTCAAAGTAATAACCACACTGGCGGGGCCAAAGAAATCTCCGGTTTCCCACCTCGCTCCCCCTTCCCCTCCTCCAGGCACTCATTTCTGGGGAAATCTGAGTAGTTCCTCGGGCCTGAAACAGACCCCTCTGGGCCCCACACCTGTCTCACAGGAGCCGTCTCCGCCCCCCCCCCCCCTGCCCTCGCCTGGGCGTTCAAACACGCTGACGTCCCTCCTCCTCCTCCTCCTCGCCCATGCTCACCGGGGGGCCCTAACTCCACCCACCTCCTGTGGATTAAGATGAGACAAAGTCTCTTTAAAAATGATTTTAACATTCATGTTTGTATCATAAAAATAGCAATCTGAAAAAGCTCCGCATCATATTCTCCACTTTTCTTTAAAATAATGCCCACAGTGCTAAGTCTCACACCACACTCCAGGGATCGGGGGAGGCGGGAGGGGAAGGCTCTCATTTAAAAAGCCAGCACAGGCAGAGAGCAGAGAGGCCCCAAAGTTGCTCCTGTGTCTCCTGGGATTGGGGTGGGGGGGTGGGCGGAGGAAGAGAGACTGCTGCAGACTCCGGCATTCTTTTTCAGGCATAATAAAAAAAATAATTCACACGGGGGAAACATCAGAATGCCTCTTTGCTGTTAAGAACACATAGTGCTAGAATCCCTTTCCTCACCAGGAGGGGGCAGCATCTGAAAGACTGGGAAGTAAGTACTGGTTATTCTGTCTCTGGGGTGAGACGCTCCAATACCAAAAGCCTAAAAATAAAAAATCCAAACCAGGCTTCCGTTTAAGTATCTCAATCTGCACTTCCTTTATATCACTTTAAAATGAATCTAAAATTAAAGTTAAAAAGTTAATCAACATAATCCCAGATATATTTATGACGTATTATAAATTAATCTAGATATTAGTTCATTTTTTTTGCCCCCTTAACTGCAACGCTCTTACGTTATTGAATATACATTTTTTGAAAATCTCAAAGTCAAAACCCATGGCATGTACATATAAAGTATACTGCTATACACCCAGGAAAACGTATTCGTTATATAGTTAGCAGACATTTGCTTACACACAGTAAAAATCTTCAAAATTCAAAGACCACTGGAAACATTTAAAATGTAAATCAACCAGGCCAAATGTGATATAAAACAATCAAAAATAAATTCTCCACCTGCCCCTGTGGACATTTATTGATTTCATTTTAATTTATTCTAAAACTAATGTTCAAGAGCTGCTTTTGCAATGACGCTGTTCCTCCAGCTCGGCCCAGCCTACCCGGGGCCTCTGTCCTGGGCGCGGCCCGGGGGAGGGCGTGCCCGGCGCACTGCACGGCCCGGGCTCACCGCTGGCTGGTTGGCTGGCTGCCTTCCCTGGGCAGCAGAGCAGAGGGCCCGGCCCGGCCCAGCCCCACGATGGCAGCCGGCTGGGCTTCACTCGGGCACCGCAGGTTGAGGGCGGCCACGGACCTACAACCTGTGGGTTGTCGTTTCCCAGCCCCGTCACGCCCGACCGAGTGAAGAGGGGCCTTCGGCATGATGGGAAGCCCAGGGGCCACCTAGGAGTCCCCTGTTACAGTCACCGCACCTGTTCATCACTGATCGGACACAGCCTCTCCTTATCTGGAGACACAATACGCCCTTCTGGGGCCCCGGGGTCCCTGGGGCTGTGCAGAGTAAGCCGCACGCGCCCCACTGTCTGCTTCCCGACTGGTCTTTTCTTTCCTGGGAAGAGAGCCCACCCAGTAACTTCAACCCTGGGCGGGGGGAGGGCTTTCTAGCCATCACCTCCTCGAACCGCCTCAGCCAGACGCAGGCCTCTCCATCGACTCTCCAACCCGGGCCTGCTCCGCGTCCCACCTGTGGCCCGGCTTGGAAGGGGTGCTGAGCTCACCGCCCTCCAGCTCAGCCCTGATCCGATCACTCAAATCTAACCCCCAACCCAGGCACAAGGGTGTGGAGAAGGGCCCTGAGGCAGATGCCCCCCGAGCACCCCCACAAGCCTGCGCCAGCAGCCCTCAGCCCGCCCCGTGCTCCTTCCCCGGTCGGCCTCGAGCCAGCCCTCCAAGCCTGCCCTCCACGCCCACCGGAGGCCAGAGTCTTCTCTGAGAGACAGGTCCTCTCGCTCTTCTCTGCTATCAGGCTTGTCCTGTGAACTACGTCGGTCTCCTTCAGGAGTGTGGCGTCCAGATTAAACGCCACATCCCAGGGGTCTGAGCTGTGGGGGACGACAACCGCCTCTGTTCCTGGCCACCCCACCGACCCTGCGGGGCGTGCATCCCTCAGAATCAGAGCCACTTTCGCTTCCACAGCAGCCGGCCGCTATACCCCCATCTCGGCCCGGACAGGAGTGCACAGGACATAGAGCCGTGGCCCCCAGAGTGGTGGACTCTCTGATCCCTAACCCATTGGCCTTCAGGACATGTCCTGCTGAGAGCTGTGGGCTTCCCGACCCAAGACATCTGTCTCACTGTCCCCTACTCAAGTCCACCTCCCTGAGTCAGTTCATCCCCCTCCCTCTCGGTGAGATTTTTAAAAAATGTTATCCGATTTTTAAAAAATGTTATCTGACTTCATCAGGAAGGCAGGGTCTCCTTGGCCAGCTGTTACCCTTTAGATGTGATGGATGGCCCTGGCGGAAGGTGAGGTGTGGGGCTTGGCCGATGATCTCCAGGGAGCCCCACCTGACGCATTACTGTCTCCAACCTCACCTCCCCGTGAGCCCTGCAGGTGGGGACGCGGTGGGAGCAGTCTGCTGTCACCCATGCAGGGGTCTGCTTCGTTCTTTGCATCCGATCCCAAAAATAATAGATACGGTCCTTTCATTAAAATTGGTTTTATTCTTATCTAGCGCAGTGTTCCTGATGGCACTCCTCCCCCAGTGCATCTCTCGTCGTTTTCTGCTGCCAGCCGCACACTCTTTCTGGCCCGTGGTCACTCGCCACTGGCCTCAGCACCCACCCAGGACGTCAGGGTCCTCACACTAGCACGTGCCAACACCCTAAAAGCACCGTGACGGGGATACGGCTTGGGAAAAAGCATCAAGGGTGTGCGCCAAAGAGTCAACGATGTTTATCCCTGGGTGGGGAGATTAGAGTCACTTTGTGTACATGTTCCTATAACAACAAAAACTGTGAATTTTAAAAATTCGACCCTTAGATTACCCCTGAGTGAAAACTGGGGTAGATGGTAACGGTAAGAGAAAAGGAAGAAATGATGTCTCCCAGCCTTCTCCAAAGGGGTCCCGCCTCTTCCTTTCCCTGGGCTCCGGGGGAGGCCGGGCCCCCACTGGGAGCACGTCCAGCCTGTGCCAGCCTTCTCCCTCCGGCCCGAGGGCTGGACACAAGGGGCTGCGCAGGGGCTCTTCTGGGGTCTCCCGGAGAAAGGTGCACCAGGACACAGGCTGGACCCGGCCCCCAAGGCGACGGCACTGGGAGGCGACACCTGCGAGAGGTGACCGGGTCAAGGGGGTGCGCACCGGTCTGTGGTCTTTTTGTTACGGCAGCTGGAACAGACTAAGATGTATTCGAGGCGAAGCAAACGCAGCTGTATTTCACAGGGAAACAAACAGAAGTCCAAGCAGGAAGAACAGCAGGAAATCCAAACTGCTGACAGCCTGGGGGCCAGTTAAAACCCCGAAATAAGCCAGGAAAACAAGCCACTTGGAGCCCTCCTCTGCCAGACGATCCTTTAAAGGTCCCCCATCAGTAATCACAGTCCCCAAGACACACTGTGAAGGGGGCCCGGCAGCGTCTCGGAGGCCACTGACACATTTCGGTGAGTAACGACACGTGGGGTTCCTGATCTACGATTCACGCTAACGATCTCCAAGGACAGAGGGACTTAAAAGACATGGACATATAACTACTTGTGTGACTCTGTGAATTTAAGGAAATCCAGAAGTTTTCCCCTAAAGGAATTTAGAAATTTGAATGAATACAGTATAATTTCTTAGTAACTCAGCTGCTGGAGGACCGCTTATCGTTCTAAGAGCCAATGACTGTTCTCACCCTTCCCCGTAACAAGTGTCATTAAAAAGTAGTTGGGGAACAAAACCTTCCAACACCATGAAAGTTTCGGATACACCCCCTCAGGAAATGATCGCCCTCCTACTCCTGGGGGCGGGGGCGCGGACAGCAGCAGGACCTAGTGTTTCTGGCTGGCTCCCCCACCTGCCACAGTGGCCTCGGGCTGGTTCGCTCACCTCCCGCAGCCCTCAGCACCCTCTCCTGTAAAACAGATCATTGTGTGACAAAGGAAATGACACGCTCCAGTCCTTTCAAGAATGTCAGGCCGCGGTGAGCTCAGAATCCGAGGCTTGAACCTGCGACTGTGGCAAGGCCGCTGTGGGGTCTCCAATGTCCTCTCACTCCCCAGCTGTCTGCACCTCCCCCGCTTTAAAAAAAAAAAAAATCCTCGCCCAAGGCTATATTTATTGATTTTAGAGAGAGGAAGGGGGGGTGAGAGAGAGAGACAGACACCAATCGATTAGTTGCCTCCCCAGCTGGAGATCAAACCCGTTTTTGGTGTTCGCGGACGACGCTCCAACCAACTGAGTAACCCAGCCAGGATGCTCCATCTCCTTAAAAGGGCAAGACGTGGTCCTCCTTCAGTAATTAGTCCACTGGAGCTGTGGTCTCCCCCGTTCGGATGAGGATTTAGTGAGCACTTCCTCGTTCACTGCCCAAGAACTAACGAAGGGCAGCTAGCAGAGCAAGCGTGTCTGCTTTCGCAGGACTAAGGCCCCCGACCTGCTGGCGTGCCGCACACGGCACACACCGAACCAATGAACCACTTCCAAGTGACCACGTCCATGGTGTGTGTCATGGCACTTTAAAACAGTCAGTGTTTTGTTATGTGGGTGCTACGTGCCTCCGTGATTAAAAACAAACAAACAAAAAACAGCCACACACACAGGCCACTTTGCCAGCTGGGGCCTGACCTAAGGTGTGCCAAGTCCCTCAAAGACTGACGTGGCCTGAGGAAGAAGGAAGGAAAGGTCTGTGGCCAGGACACCTGGGGCAGGGAGCAGGGCCGTGAGAGGCCATCTCCCCAGGAAGGACTAACCAGTGAGCAGAGCCGGCACCTGGTAAACCAGGTGCCACTTCAGGAAAGTGGCCCGGCTGTCCCCAAACACTCCTTGTCCGGTGTCACAGTGAGGCCTCTGGGGGCTTCTGAGGGGTGGCCTGCTCACCGGAAGCAGGCAGTGGGAGGAGCAGAGAACCCTCCCACTCTGGGGCCCTCCCAGCGGCCCGGCACATGACGCCTTATGTCAGGGTCCCACCACGGGCACGAGCACACGTGTCACTGCACGGGGCCAAGGAAGGCAGCTCCCTGAGGGTCATTTTGTTTTCTGATTCTCTTTCCAGGAGCATTAAACGGCAGAGCTTTTCACTGTAGCCAGTAACGACAAGACCCTGAATTCTTCTCAGGCTTCAACTCTCAGAGGAAAGAAAACGGAAATAAATCAAATGACGTATCTAGATATAGACAGAAATAGATGCCTAATTTGAATGATTTATGACAGGGTAAACATGCTATACATGTGTAATTTTGACCCTTAGCACCGAGAGCCTGGCAGCTTTAACACAAACATTTATTCAGATACTGTGAGGTCATTTTTTAAGCGGTGGTGAACACAGACACGACAGGACACCGACGACTCTGACCACTTTCGGGTGCAGAGCCCGGTGGCTGCAGGCACATGCACGGGCACGCTCGCCGTCATTCTGAAAGTCTGCAGTGTCACAGGCGTCTCCCCAAGACACCCGGGAGTGGGCAGCAGAGGAGGTACTATGGTCCCTGGACTACAGCATTTCAAGTGGAGGTGGCGCCCAGCGGGTCGCAGGACCCCGACGTCCTCCAGTCCAGACAGTAGGTGACCTGCCGCTCAGGGGATGGAGGCAGTCCTGGCTGGTCCCTGGGGTGGTCTCAGGTGCAGGCCCTGCAAACACTGCCCCCGCGCTGCGCCAGGAGCCTCCCGAACAGCCCTGCTTAGGTCCGGCCAGGTGTCGGTTTCTCAGTCAGTACAAAGGCCATCTGTCAGGCCCCCAAGCCGCAGACGCGAGGCTTTGTGCGGGGGCTGAGGGGGGCATTTCAGGGAGAGCCGGCCTACGCTCACTCCTGGAAGAGGGAGGGGGCAGACGCGTCCCCACTGAAGGCACTTCCTGTTTTCGGCTCAGTTGGCCGAGCCACTGAGCCACCGAGCCACTGTAGGGTGACAACAAACACTCCCCACTCGGTGACTGTGCAAAGCATTTGAGTTAAACGGCCACATGGAAAAAGCAAACCGCCTGCCTGCCCACCCGCCACACAGCCAGGCTCCGAGCCACCACAGAGCCTGGCAGGCGACCCGAAAGCTTCTGATGACTTCCGAATGCACACAGGACGCCTCTCCAAGCAGGCGCTTAGCAAGAGGAAGCGTCTCTCTGGCAAAGACCCTGGGCAGACGGTCAGACAGCCGGGATTAAATCAAAACTCCTAGCCACGCTGTTCGGGACGGAGGCCGCCAGCCACCGGGAAGCACTGGAAACAGGCTGGTCCGAGCTGTGACATGCTATGAGCCAACAGTACCACTGCGATCCAAAGGCTCCGCACCCAAACCGAATGTGACATCCCTGCGTGATGAACGCCAGGCCGCTGCAGATCAGAAGGATGGTGCTTTGGATGTGTTGGGTTAAACAGACGGTATCGGTAAAATTAATTTAACCTGCTTCTTTTCTCGTTTTATGTGGCTACTAGAGAATTTTAAAGCTCTCCATTTCTACCGGACAGGGTACTAAACGGGCCGCAAGGAAGCCCTGGATTTCATGACAATATAAATTCTTTCCTTGGGGAAGACACAGAGGTGTTGCCAGGCATTGAGGGAGTGGACGCAGAGCACGAAGCAGAAGGGGCCGGAAGAGAGGCCGACGACAGCTCGACCGCCCCAGGGAGACCTGGAGCGCGTGTGGCCTCTGTTGGTATCACCCAGGATGGGCCGAAGTGGCCAGACCTTCCTGCCCAGGCGCTCAGTCCCTGCTGCCACCGGGCGGGTCCGTGAGAGCTGGCTGCACAGGGGCCGGCTGAGCGGCCTAGACAAGCCATTCAACTGCTGTGGGTCAATCTCTCTGCCAGTCACACGAGGGGGCTGGCCACCACCAGAGTCCCGTGGTTCTAACAGGACAGTTTTCTAGGACCTGATGGTCAGGCTTAGGCCCAAACACGATGTTCTGATTCTGAATTCAGGGCTCCTTCCGCAGGAGGGATCGCTGACGGGGTCTCTATCCACTGGACAGTTCTGACACAAGGCGTGTGAGGTTTCTTCCACACTAGCAATCAGTTCTCCAAGTCCTCGGACACCAGCCGGGGGTCCAAGACTCAAGTCCCACAAGACTGCCCCCATCCCAGATGCCAGCTAGAGTCTGTCAGATGCCTCCTGCCCTTCTGACTGACCAGCTGAGCACCCCCACCTCCCCCCTTTGCATTCGGTGATTTACGAGAACGGCAAACGGACCTCAGGAACCGTGCACTTACTGTAGCAGCAGCTGACCGTAAGGCACACAACCCAGGGGCAGCCGAATGGATGGGATGTGTAGGGCCGGGCGGGAGAGGCAGGGCCAGGGGTGCATGGGGCTTCCGAGGCCTCACGGGGGCAACCACCCTCCCCCCTCCCCATCCAGGAGATCAGGGACGGAGATGAACAGTCCAGCTCTCTAATTACTCTGGAGACCAGCCCCATCCTGAGGCTGTCTAGGGCCGCCTCTACGTGACCTTGTGACCTTGTCGGCTTCAACTCAAGTGTGCGCCAGGCGGGGTCCTTACGAATAACAAGTCATTCCTGTCACTCGGAAAACTCCAAGGGGTTTGTCAGCAGCTCTGTGCCAGGACCTGGGGGACAGAGAGGGGACCTATTTGTCCTTACGCCCGCTAATGTCACAAGCCGCTGACACCGATCAGAGCCCACCTATCTAAGCCATGGCCCGGTCACGTGCCTGCAGGTCGCTCACCAGAAGAGCTGCAGGGCGGGTCTCGAGATCATCACTTCTCATCGCAAGCCCTGTTTGGTTCTATGACGCGCAGGGAAGGCGCGCAGAGAAGAAGGCCAGGCGACGGCGGGGGCATAGGTGGCAGAGGTGCGGCCCCCCGCCCAGGAAGGAACGCCAGAGTGGCGGCGAATGCCTGGGGCTGGGAGCCAGGGAGGACCCCCCAGAGCTTCCGGAGAGAGCAGAGCCTGCCGACACCCTGATCTCAGACTTCTGTCCCCAGAGCTGGGAGAGAACAGCCTTCTGTGGTTGGCAGCCCCCCAGTCTGTTACTTTGTATGGCAGTCCAGGAGTTTAACACAGGGCCCTTCAGGCAGCGGATTCTAGGTCCACTCGTGTTGACCTGAACCCCTTCCTGCCTGGACCTGCGTCCGCCGTGTCTTCCTCCCAGACCCTCCCGGAGGGCCGCGGGGTCCAGCTGACCACGGGCGCCCCCTCCCTTGCAGCACTTAGGACCCGGCCCCGTTTCTTACAAGGAACCGAGACGCATCGAGCGGCGCACTCAGAATTGTGCGTTTGGCGGCTTATCGACGCCTGACTCAAAAACAAGGTCCACGGGGACCGGCACTGGACTCGAGTCGGTAACGAACGGTGAGCACACAGCAGTCCAAAGAGGCACAGGTCCCGACATCTGCCGTCGACTGGGAGACGCAGCCAAAACCGAAACAACTGCCCTGGCCGCCGTGGCTCACGGGGTTGGGCGTCATCGCGCACAGCGAAAGGTCGCCGGATCGATTCCCGGTCAGGGCACATGCCTGGGGTGGGGTTTGGTCCCCCGTTGGGGTGTGCAGGAGAGGCAGCTGATGTTTCTCTTCCTTTCTTTCTCCCTCCCTTCCCCATCTCTGAAAATAAGTAAATAACATCTTAAAAACACACAGGTGCGGGAGGGAGAGAGACGGGGTAAAGCAGGGTCCCCTGCAGCGGTCACGTAGGCAGCGAGAAGCACCCACTATAAAGTCCTTTCACGTGTTCTTTGCATTTGAAACTTTTCATAATAAAATGCTCCAATGCACAGTCCTGGGGCCACACACCCTTTAAAAGTTTTAAAATACCAGCAACATCAGAAGCTTCGGTATTTATACGACACCATGGCCTTTTAACAACATTTTCATCACAAATGACTAAGAAAAATGCAACTTCATGATAAACTTTGAAAACATGGAGGCCTGCCTAGTCCCCTCCAGGAACCCCTCTGGGTACCACGCCTCAGGTACGCTGGGTAGATGTGAGCTGTGCACCTGGAAAACTGGGGAAAAGTACTAAAAACATGGGTTTTTTTGAAGCATCCCCTAATTCTTCGAAACGGACACAGCGAAGCTCAGTACGCCCCTCCCCCTGGTCTAAGATGCTGGCCCGGCGCACGCAGCTCCCGGGTGGGCAGGGGGCTGATGACAGGCCTCGGGGGGAGGGTCCCCTCACAGCAGGTGGGCCCTGGGCGTGCTAACTGGGCAAGTGACAAGAGGACCCCAGGTTTGGGAGCAGCACGGAGGGCGTCCTCAACGCGTCCGTGCTTCTGCAGAACGCGCAGACAGCCGGTCTCGGGCGCTTGCCCGAGCAACTGGATCAAAACGCTTCGCCCACGGGAGGCCGCTGGAGGCCTCCCAGGCCTACTGCGTGTCAGACGAGGTCCATTTCTGTGGAAAATAATGCCCAGTTGCCCAGTAACGGTACCAGCACCCCTGCCCCCACCAAGAGTCTGACCGCGCAAAAGCAACGCTGAAAGCTGTCCTTTAAACCCAGCTCATCGGTCCAAGACATGGGACGCCACACCTCAGTCACTAGGAGCTGGGCCACTTTCGGAGCCGAGGGACACAGGCCAGGGACGCGGTCGTCCACAGGTTCTAATGTGCCGCGGGGGCTGAAAGAAGTTTGCAGGACGCGAGGAAGGCCTCCTGACTTGTCCGCGGTCGCCTCCCCTAAGGGGGGACCCACGCGCCAGCGGCCACACTCACTCTCTCTCACGGAGAGGCAGACGGGGGCCACAGGGCGCAGGTGTGGGACCCAGAGACCGTCCGGGTCGCCCGGCCGCTCACAGCCGCGTGGCCTGAGCAAGCTTCCCGACCTGCCCCAGCCTCAGGTTCCTTGCGTGTGAGAGCGCGCGCGACGAGGAGCAAGTGGACCCGCCTTCCAAGCAGCCGGCTAGTTTCCGCCTGTGTCTCTATGCAGCGGCCCCTCCTGAGGCCGCAGCGAAGTGGGGCAGAGTCGGGAGGACCGGGCGGATTCCTGCGGGTGACCTAGAAACCAAAAATCGCCCTACCAAGAGCAGGATGACAACTCGATCATAACAACTCAAGCCCCCCAGGGCTGCAATTTCCACAGCTGGTCACACACCCACCTTCCCCTCTCACTGTGAAAACAGCCCAGTGCGTGTCGGGGGCCCTGGGTCCAGGGCGTTGCATGTGCTTCCCCCACAGGAGCCGGCACGTCCGAGCAGAGGAGGAAATCGAGGTGACGCGCGGGCTCGGGGGAGCCTCTCAAGTGTTGGGGCAGTGGGGGGAGCAAGCGCCGGCCGGGCCGCAGAAGGAACCGCCACCCCCAGGTGCAGGGACACCGCAGGGCAGCTGTGGGAGGGCGTGGCGGGTAGGGGACGCCCGGCCGGCAGCCTGTAGGCTACAGCGGAGAGGCCCAGACTCACGTGTGGAGTCTCCACAGCCGCCCTGCGGGCTGAACCGGTGTGCTGCTGCCATCCCACTTTACAGGTGGGGAAGTGCAGGCCTGTGCCTGGTTCAGGGTCACCTGGCGGGGGAGGAACAGAGCCTGGAACCGGAGGCAGCAGGACAGAGGACTTCCACAGTGAAGCTAACAGGGGAGGAGGGCGTAGGGAGAAAGGAGCGACTGAAAGACAGCCCCTGGGTCTGGCCACCGGAGGCTCCAGGCACGGGGAGACCTCAACGGCGGGGGGTGGAGGGGTTGAGGAGTGAATTGGGAGGCCTGGGGGTCGGAGAGGCAAACGTTCATCTGTGCGGGGGCAGGAGGGTACGTGGAATCCACGCCACTCCAAGACAATGTGATCTGAGCCAAAATACGCAAAAAGAGCCAACATCAACCGCCCCTCCCCGCGGTCGGTGATCAGCCATGTACAGAAAAGACCTACCGCCCCTTCCTCATTCCTCAGCCCCACAGCAGCAGAAACCACACTCGGACACAGCAGTCACCTGCCTGCGGCCACAGGACACTATCATTTGACTGCACTGCCGGGTTATCGCAGCATCAAAAAATAAAGGAACCGTTTCAATTCCCCTCAATGGGACAGGTTAGCAAAGGAAACACTTCCGATGACGGGGAACGACAGCCCTTAAAGGCAATTAAACGCCCATTTCCTTTCGGAAAACCACTTGATGTCTTTTTTATGTGCAAAAATTTAATACTATACACACTCCGATCTCCAACCTCAGCTACTTCATCACTTGTTGCGTTGTGTCTGCTCTCTCTGACAATGTCGCGGTGTCGGCTAGCTGGGACGGGAACCTCAGGCCGGTCCACGGAGAGCCATAGCTGGGAGTTACAATGCAAAGCCTTGTGTTTAGGGGAGGGAGGAGGGGGCTGGCGGGGGAGAGAAGGGGAAGGGTCAAGCCAAGGAATGTGTATAAAGGACCCGTGGACAAAGACAACCCGGCGGGGGGGCGGGAGGGGTGTTGAGTGTGGGAGGTAGGGGGTGGGCAGGGGACAGCGATGGGGGGGAAATGGGGACAACTGTAACTGAACAACACTAAAAAACAATTTTTTTTAAAGACAAGCCTGTGTCTTATAAAATGCGACAGAAGCGGAGCCCAGCAGGGAGTGCAGGAGGTACGTCCGACCCGCGGCAAGTCGGCGGCTCTGCCTGCGAGTGGCAGCGGCCCCTGCGCCCAGCTGTCAACAGCGTTAAAATCAAAGGCCTTCCTTTCTGCCTTAAACGCGAAGTCAATTACAGTTCTAATCCGAAAAAGGCATTTAACGGGCCTTCATTTAGGTTCGCAGGTATTTTTCCTAAACACTGAATTAGCCATTTGACCCTCTCAACATCCTCCCCAGGCAGGCGGCTGCCGAGTGCCCACAGAAGCCCGGCCCCGGGGTTGTGACGAGGGTGGCCTGGCACGGCAGGGGCGGCCCCCAGGTGAGCAGCCCCCGGAAGACACTGCTACAAGGAGCACCTGGTTCCACATCTGAATCCACTGGGAGGAACGCAGGAAAACTGCAACATGTTTGGGGAACCCTGCAGCCCACTGCCCACACCTCCCCCCAAGTCAGCAGAAGGGCTGGCAGCCCTCCACCCTCAGGGCTTCTGGAGGTCACTCTGTGGGGGGTCTGGGATCAGGGCACAAGGGAGTAGCACTGGCAATGGTGGCTGGTTCCCGGCAAGGCCACTGCGGCTGCTCTGACCCGCCAGGGCACCGGCACGCTGCACTCACGCCGGAAACTCAGCCGAGCCAGCAAGCTGCAGAAAGACGGCCAGGTCTGCCACAGCCAGCGGCCCCGAGTGAGGCCGGAGCCGCCCTGCCGCGCCGGTCCAGGGACACCGGCCGTGGGTGCGACCTTCGCTTCCATGGCCTCCTCCGTGTAGCCCACGCCTCCACGAAACGCTCAAGTCCTCTGTCGCAGCTGTGTGACTCTTCAGCAAAACAGGGCGGAACGTCCCGCAGAGGAGGGAACCCCTGAAGTTTAAGCCGCATAAAAAGGCAGGCACGTTGGCTTCCTGCGGCTGCTGTAACAAACTGCCCCAGGCTCAGTGGCTGACACCTTCCAGCCATTACTACCTTCCCAGTTGGGAACGTCAGAAGTCCAACACAGGTCTTGCAGGGCTCACATCAAGGAGCCCCCAGGACAGTGTGGCCTTCGGAAGGCCCCAGGGGACGAGCCATTCCTTGCCTTTTCCAAACACTTTCAGAGGCCCCCCGACATCGAGCAAGCACCGTGCACGGCTCTGACTCTGTCTGCCAATCACAGCCACTCTGACCGCCCTTTCCCGCCTCTTCCTGCTTTTCAGTTCCCCGGGGTCCCATTGGGCACAGAAGGTAACCCCGGGGAATTCCCCCGTCTGGAGCTCCTGAACCTTCGTCCCCCCGACGAAGTCTCTTTTGCCATAGAGGGTAACTAATCACAGGTCCTGGGGGTCAGGGCATGGGCAGTTCACAGGGGTCAGGGTGGGGGTCACTATTCTGCCCACCGTAGTAAAGGAAGATGAGGCAGATTAAACCCTG
>PVJD01009681.1:0-60303 GCA_004026545.1 Mormoops blainvillei
TGTAAATCTCTGCCCTGGTTGCTCTGATCTTTTTGTACTTATTTTAATAATATTGGCTATAATTTTATTGAGGATACATGCAAGGAATTAATGGGGGACATAGGTGAATCTCAGTGAGACAGCAGGTGAATGGCGGTGCCAGGATAGAACTGGTCATCTGCGTCAATTAATCTTTTAGATTTTTGGCAAATAGAGCTCTATTTTATTTAAGCCCCAAAGTTTTTGTTGTTTTTTAACTTGAATTAATTGTCAGTATTTAAATGTAAAGTTTTGTGCAAAACAAATTCAGATTCCTGACTTCTGTTGCAAAATCAGATCTGACAATCAAGTTTCCACATTCCCCTGCTGGGTAACAATCCGCCAGGGCTGTGCAGGGCTGCCCCTTCGCACCCCACATTTGCTCTGCAGTCCTCACCCGGCTCTCTGCTTGATGGTATCTGCTTGGCTACGTAGGCATTCGAGTTTGCAAACCGTTTTTGGAACTTAAGCTGCTTTGGCTGCAAAAGTGTGATGTAGATTATCTCAGTGTCCTTTTTTCTGCTGTAAAATGCTCAGCTATAAACACCAGTTATAAACCAATAATATAAACATAGAGTATCTCATGGTGGGGAAAGTAAGAGCTTGTATAGGTAAAGATTTTAAAGATGAATAAAGAGTTTAATCACACTGGGAAGTTAATGGTGATTAAAATCCTGTGTTCCCGAAATGCTTACAGATTTTTAAGCTGTATGATAATGCAAATTTGACTGTTCAAATGGCCAGTGAAATTAGAATACCTAAGAGCATCATGTCACAATCAGAGGTTTTCTCAGAACTTTAATGTAATTATCAGTAGTAGCCATTTACATTGTCATTGTGTCAGTGAATCATTCCCTCATCACCTTGTCTCCATCCAGATTCGTGTCCTTGTGCAGGAACGTGGTGCTCAGGACAAGCGGCTCCAGGATCTGGAAGCTGAGCTGGAGAAGATGGAAGCAAAGCTAAGTGCCGCGGTCAGGGAGAAAACGTCTCTCTCTGCAAGTAACGCTTCCCTGGAAAAGCAGCTTACTGAGTTAACCAGGGCTAACGAGCTACTCAGATCTAAGGTATTTGAACCACAGGATAATATTTACAATCGAATAAATAATAAACATGTTCTTTTCTCATATACTAGTTGTTTGGGAATTTTAGACTCTAGTTTTGTCTTTTTTTTTCTTTACTAAATGTACCTTAAGTGTTCTGCTACTTCCAGTAGGAATTATTACTGTATCTTTTTATTGTACCTGGCACATAAGAAATTATAGACAAGTTACTTTCTGTTCTAATGTCTGACTTTTTCTCACCCTCTTTCAAAGTAACTGGTAAATACGGACGTTAATCAAAGTTGCAGAATATACATCTAGAAGTCACTTTAAAGATCTGTCTTTGAAATAAATAGCAGTATAATAGCAGGCTTTCATCTCAAATTCTTTTGGGAATAAATAAAGTGCAAAAAGAATAAGTATGTTCACCACATAAAGTATGTTCACGATTAACGTACCTCTAGGGCTTAACATGGCCATTGTGCTTTTTATAGAAGTAGAAGGAGGCTGTGAATCACTGTTCAGTTTAAGAAGCATTTATTCAGGGCCTATGATGTGCTGGCTCTTCACTGACAAAGGGAGCGAGGGTGTGTAAGAAAGAACTATGGGGAAGGGCATAGGTTCCCAGGCCCCATCCAGGAAGATCTGCTTTAGTTGGCCTGGGATGGACCTTGTAGTCCTCACATATTTCAAAGTAGACCAGGCAATTCTGATGCATTTTGTTAAGCACATACCCTTTACAAAATCCTCTCCAAGTTCATTTTAGAGCCTTGAAATGGACATTTGGCATATAGAGGTAAGTGACCACCCAGTCTGCTTTCAAAAATAAACCAGAAAGTCCCATGAAGGAAAAGGAGTGGCAAGAACAGTAGCGTAAAATAGTAACCCTGGTGTTGGTCAAAGGGTGTTTGCTCTGTCAGAGTATATTGCAGACATATAACAGTCCCAATAATTGGTAGGATAATCAATATGTAAGTGACTTGATATATGACCTAGCAAAACATGTTTCTGAATCTTTTACATGTTTGCTGTACTTAGTTTTCTGAAGACAGTAACCAGAAGAATCTGAGGATTCTAAGCCTTGAGTTGATGAAACTTAGAAACAAAAGAGAAACTAAGATGAGGGTGAGTGATACCTTTGGTAAGTGTGCTGTGTCTGGATCTCCGGATCTGAGCGATTCCTTACTTCCTAAAACATGTTTGTGTCGCGTAGAGTATGATGGCTAAACACCAAGGCACGGAGGTGAAACTGCAGGTCACCCAGAAGAATCTTGAAGAGTCTCAGGGAAAAGTAGCAGAGCTCGAGGGAAAACTGTGAGTGCCTAAAGGAAAGAGAAAGTATTAAGTGTAACCAGTTTGGGATTCACCTCTCTCACCTACTAATGTTTTCTGAGACGTTAACCTTCCCACAATACTTACCCCATTGCCTTCCTCTAGTTGCCTTATTTCTTCTCCCTTGTGACACTTGAGACCTATTCATTCCCAAATATTTTAGGCTGAAAAGACATATGACTATTACTACTTTTGTACATCTTCTGTATCAGTGATGAGGAAAGGTCTCATAATCTTTTTAATAGCATAATCTCGTGGAAGTGGTAAAATTGACCCAAATTGAGAAGCCCTGGTATAGGAGGTTGTGATGAATGCATAATCCTAGCCTTGTTTTTACTGCTGAGCTGTAACTGACATGCAACAAAATGCACAGATCACAAGTTTGATGGCTTTTGACACAGTGCTATGTACCTAAATCACCACTACTCAAATACAACGGAGGACGTTGCTGTTCCCTCAGAAACCTCCTTCATTGCCTGTTCCTGCTCCTCCCTGGGTAGTGCCCCCAACCCCGCAACCCCTTTCTGATTTCATCATAAATTAGTTTGGCTTTTGGGGGGACACTTATCATAGCATGCATGTGTGTGCTATAATTTGCTCCTTTTAATTTCTGAGTAGGATTCCATATATGAATAAACCTCCGTTTGTTTACCATTCTCCTGTTGATCCATATGTTTTTTTTTTCTCTTGAGTAAATATGTAGGAGTGGAGTTCCTCGGTCACAGTGTAGTCAGTGGATGACATTTTCAGAAAATCAAAATTGATTTTGATTTTCTGAATGTAAATGAACCATTTTACACGCCCACTTAGCGATGTATGATAGTTCCTGTGGTTCCACATCCTCTCTAACATTTGATGTTGTCATTGTGATTTTAGCCCTTCTAGTAGCTGTAAATAGTATCTCATTGTGATTTTAATTTATTGCTACTAATGTCAATTATATTTTTATTGACTGTTCATATATATCCTTTTGTAAGATGACTATTTAAATCTTTTGCCCATTTCTTAAATTGAGATGATTGGAGAAGGTTTAGCACATAAGTAATTGTGTATGAGACAGCCTGGAACAAAGGCTTTACGTCGTGCAATATGCTATTTTTTATGAGCGGTAGTTGGGGAAACCAGGGAAGATACAAAGAAGGTGGAATGTTGTAGATGACGACTCTCATCTTCACAGTCCTTTTATCAGAATACGCTTGGAAAACTTTCTCGCTTAAAAAAGCAAATTAAGCCCTGGCTGGTGTAGCTCAGTGGATTGAGTGCCAGCCTGTGAACCAGGCGGTCGCCAGTTCGATTCTCAGTCTAGGGCACATGCCTGGGTTGCGGGCCAGGTCCCCTGGAGGAGGCGTGTGAGAGGCAACCACACGTTGATGTTTCTCTACCTCTCTTTCGCCCTCCCTTTTCCTCTCTAAAAATAAATAAACAAATTTTTAAAAGAAATTTAAGTCTTCTATTCGCATATATTAAAATATCAACCTGAGATGTCACATAGCCAGCCTGCCTGATACAACAGCATCTGGTACAGAGTAAGCAAGCATCGTGTGTGATTATTGTATGTAGTAATATATCCACTTTTTTTTCAGTGTCTCAATACAGAAAGAAAAGATTGATGAAAAATCTGATTCAGAAAAACTCTTAGAATACATTGAAGAAATAAGGTAATATCAGTAGTAGTTTTTAATTGGTCCTTTTGTTGAAGTATGGTGAATACATCATTTTCATCTCTTTTCAGTTAATTTTCCCTATGCTTACATAGATGTGCTCTTCAAAATAATTTGTTTTAATGCAGTTGTGCCTCAGATCAAGTGGAAAAATACAAGGTAGACGTTGCCCAGTTAGAAGAAAATTTGAAAGAGAAGAATCATGAAGTTTTAAACCTTAAGCAGTCTCTTGAGGAAAACATTGTTACCTTGTCTAAACAAGTAAAAGACCTGGATGCTAAATGTCAGCTACTTGAAAAAGAAAAAGGTATTCTGGTGGTTACAGTATTACTTTCTTCAGCTAAGTACTGCATACAATATTTAAGAAAAGCACCGCTGTGTTTAAAAACAACTTCTTTTTCTTTTTCAGATTTTATTCATTTATTTTTTAGAGAGAGGGGAAGCAAGGTAGAAAGGGAAAGAAACAGCAGTGTGTTGTTGCCTCTCAAGCGCCCCCTCCTGGGGACCTGGCGCACAACCCAGGCATGTGCCCTGACTGGGATCAAACCAGACCCTTTGGTTCTCAGGCCGGCACTTAATTCACTGAGCTATACCAGCCAGGACTAAAAACAACTTTTAAAAATAATTATATAAGCAACTACAAAAAATCCTGTTCTACATATGAGAATTTTAGTCTTTTATAATGCTTGTTCTGTTTATTTTAATGCATTGCTTGTCTTGATGTAAATATATACAATTGTGTAGCATTCGACTTCTCCAATTGTGGCAATTTAAAGTTGGTAGATAAATAGAACTAGGTTTGGGGGGTTTATTATGTAACATATATAGTAATGATATAAACTTACAGGGTTTTTTTCCCCTTTGAAAATACTTGATCTCTTAACATGCTATGTACGTATAATGAAATATTACAGGGATCTGCGGTGTTCAAAATTAATATCAGTGTTATTTACAGCATTGTTAATGTTTCCCTCTTCTAGAAGACCTCACCAACAGGGACAGAGAACGGAATGAAAATCTAAATTCTGAAATGCAAAACTTAAAAGAGAAGTTAATTCTTGAAAAACAAGAACGTGAAAAGCTACAACAAAAAGAGCTGGAAATTGATTCACTTCTGCAACAAGAGAAGGTAGTTTATTTACTACAGTATAAAAGAAAACTAGTGCTTATTTTATGTCATATGTGTTTCCCTGTGGCCAGAATCCATCCACCAATTCTAGTTTTAGAATTTTGTCCTGAGGAAATAATCATGGTTATGCAGCAGATTTCACTACACCACAGTGTTTTTGATAATGTGAAAAAATTACAAGCAACAGATGGGGCAAAATAAGAAAATTCTTTAAAAACCTTTTCAGCACATTCGTGTGTTAGATTACTACATAGACATTTACAATTAAGCTTTAAAAAAGCATCTAATTACACAAGAAACAACACTGACAGCTTTTAAAACATTAAAATCATTTTGCATATCATGAGAAAAAAGATAGTCCACTAAGGAGAAATGGGCAGAAGTAGAAATTCAGATAGCCGGTGACAGTAATAGATGTTCTACCTCAATAGTAATCAAAGAAATGGAAATCCTTCTTTTTTTTTTTTAACTTATATGATTGGCACAAATTTAAACTCTTGATAAAAATCCCTTGGTGACTTCGGCTGGTGTGGCTCAGTGGGTTGAGCGTCGGCCTGCAAACCAAAGGGTCACTGGTTTGATTCCCTAGTCAGGGCACATGCCTGGGTGGCAGGCCAGGTCCCCAGTGGGGGTGCTTGTGGGAGGCAACCACATGTTGCTGTTTCTCTCCCTCCATTTCTCACTCCCTTCCCTTTTGTCTAAAAATAAAAAATAAATAAAATATTTTTTTAAATTCTACAATTAAAAAAAATATAACCCTTGGTGAGAGGTGGGCAATATTATATTATATAATTATATTGTTGGGGAACCTTTAACAACGAATTAAGTAGATCTATGTATACCAACTTGAAAATATCTCAACAATCATTTTTATGGTTTTTTGAATGACCTTTTCATACACAGTATATATCCTTTATATTTTTAAAAGTATATAAATATATAGGAAAAGCCCATAAGGCATATATATTTACTAAAGTGGTGCTTGTCTCTGGAATGGGAAAACTAAGATTGGGGTGGGGTATAGTCAAAGGCAATTTTCACTTTACTTATAATTTTAGGATTTTTTATAATAGTGATTTGCTTATATTTATCTTTTTATTGGTATATACTCATATAACTAAAATATTTTTGTATAACATTGAAATAATAACCTTTCTTATATAATACCATATAACAAAAAATATGATAAAAACCAGTTATAGAACATGATTTTAGTTTGACAAGAAGTATGTTTGTGTATGTGTGTTGCATAGAAACAAAGACTAAAATAACATTTATCACAATGTTGACAAGTTATAGGATATAATCCCTGACAAAGTAAACATGGAATCTTCATATTTTTTTTCAAATTCCCTTGAGAATCTTGAATTTTATATTCTTCATTATCTGTATATTTTTCTGTCCTTAATAAAACCTCACAAATTAATAAATTAATTAAACCCTTCAAATAATTTTGGTGGTTTTCTATTGGATGTAGGAGTTATCTTCTAGTCTTCAGCAAAAGCTGTGTTTTTTTCAAGAGGAAATGATAAAAGAAAAGAATCTCTTTGAGGAAGAATTAAAGCAAGCTCTGGCTGAGCTAGATAAATTACAGCAAAAGGAGGGACAAGCTGAAAAGCTGGTCAAACAACTAGAAGAAGAAACAAAAGCCAGAGCTGAAGAGCTGACACTTCTGGAAGAAAAGCTAAAGGGGTGTGTATCAATAGGGCCTCATACTAACATATGACTTCATATTTTACAAAGTATAGAACAATCTCCCAATTACATTTTGATACTGTTCCAGCAAACATGTATAAAAGCTTGCTTTTTAAAAAATAAAAAATCACTGATCACTAAAAGAAAACAGAAAAGGAATTAATGACAACAGTATCCAATGAGAGGTGTGCGCAGTTCTGAGATATATCACGTGTAGGCCCGTGTCTAGTTCACGGTTCCTTGCTAGAAAAGTTTTTAGTGATGAAAATGCAAGGATTCAAATAATAAAATTATTTGCAATTTGAACTCAATAATCAACCTGGATATTTTAATTTAAGTAAATGTAGGGGAAGACACATAACATGATGAAAACAATATGGAACTAGAGTAAAAAAAGAAAAAGCATTGTATCCTAGTCTTTCTACTTCTAATGATACGTTTCTTATTTTTTAATGTTTCCCAGTTCTGGTTGTTTTTTCCCATTTTACTTTCTGATTGTTATTTCTGAAGTGTTTATGGTCTCTCAAAAAAAGGTAAATAAAGCTATAACTTATACTATGTAAAATGATGTACATACACACAAAAACGGAAATCTGTCAGCTCTTCAACTATGTAAAATAACCCACTAAATAAGTTGGTTGAATCTTTGAATAACAATTTTATGTGGTTATCGATAAATCAAAATAAATCTACATAATCCTATGACTCTTTCCAAAAGAACTTTTAAAACAAAGTGTCCCTAGCTATACTTAGTATTTCTTAAATGTCTCTGTGCAGAGAATTAAATTTTATTCATTCCAAATGCTTTTTAACTAGCAGTTTTTCACATTCTTTAGTCTTGGCTGTTGCTGTTGAGGTTCTGTTTGAGCCTTTTTATCCTACTTTCTTCCAAAGAAAATGTTGAACTACATAAATACACGTGATAGGAAAAGATAAATCTAGAAGTAAATGAGAATGAAAACAAAAGTAAAATTAGAACCGGAAAGATAAGATGAAGCCCTACATAATAAACATGCTATTAAACGTAGACCATAAACTTAGACCTAAGCTATCCAGTAACCAATGTAAACAGGAAGATGAGGGATTCACCTTTGATGTCCACAGTGTCAAAGGTAAATAGGAATCTCTTTCTTAGCGCAATGATTTGTAGTTAGCAGTTTATGTTTTATTTCTCTTAGGAAGGAAGCTGAACTGGAGAAGAGTAGTGTGGCTCACACTCAGGCCACCCTGCTTTTGCAGGAAAAGTATAACAGTGCTGAGCAAGACCTTGGAGATGTTACCGCTCGGTTTGAAAGGTATTTCTACTGGGAGCCTGCACTCCTAACAAAGCAAGAGCTAGGGAAAACGGTCAACCACAAAAATCACGCAAATAAAATTATTGCTCTCACTTTAAATTCCACAATGACTGGCCATAAATATGGGCATTTAGTATTACATGGTAGTCTGTGTATAGATAGTAATTTCCCTTTGATTTTAATGTGGTTAACTTGTAGGTTTTTATGGGAACACTTTTGCATCTCATTCAAGAATTTCTGCCTCTCTTATTCATTAGGCTCTAGTTTCATCTCTTTTCTCTTTTGGTTTTTCTTTTTTTATTGTGTTTTTTGTTTTAAAATATGAGTCACTCCTTGAATTTGCGTAGCACCCTTGCTCAGGGCACACGCGCATCTGCTCTGCCTCATTGCGGGTGTCGTATACGTGCAGCCAGAGCGAGCGCTCCAGTCTCATCTTTTAATGCACTGTGTTCTGCCTGCCTCTGAGCATCTTTTCCCTGTGAAATCCTTTCCCCTGTCTCGCTAAATCTCCTTTCTCCGTCATGTCTCAGCTTAACTATAAATTCATCAGAAAGGCCTTTTCCGAGTCACCAACCAAAGTGTAGGGTCTCCTGATTTATCAGCTTAAAGAGCTGATAAAAGATAGTTTTTCTTCATAACACTTACCACAAATTTAATTATTACTTTTTTTTTTCAATTTTTTTTTTTTTTTGCAAATATCTGGAGAGGTATTTTCCTATCTTCCCTACAACACCATAAACTCTGACAGAAAGTCCAGGGATTGTAGAAGTTTTATTTTAGGGTAGTTTTCATGTTTGGTAGTTGGTTTCTTTTTTTTTTTTTTTTTCATTTCTGTATGCATACTTCCTACACATAGTAGGCATTTTTTTTTTTCTTAATGAACAGCACATGCCATATAAGCTTATTGGTACTGACCTGAGAACACTGAATTATTACTTGTGTAAATGCATAAATAGATACTAAGGTTTTGTTTGTTTTACCTAAAATTTTATAAAGTATATAATCATCGGCTATATATTTGCCATTTATACAATAGTTACAAATATTCTTTAACTTATTTTTCTTATTAATAAGCTATAAAGCATTAACAGCTAGGGAGATAGAAGATCTTAAGCTGGAGAACTCATCACTTAAGGAAAAATTGGCCAAGGCTGAGAAAAGTGCAGAGGATGTTCAACATCAGATATTGGCAACTGAGAGCTCAAATCAAGAATATGCAAGGTATGCAGTAGAAATAAAACCTGCCCTCCCTGTAGCCTTTGAACTATTGAGACAGTTCAGTGTTGAAAGCCAGCTATCAAGTCATGCAGGGAAATTAGTTGATTTCATGGCTTGCTTTGGGTGATCTCAAATTACAAATTAAGAATTTACTCAGTTAGCCCTGACTGGTATGGCTCAGTTGGTTAGGCATTGTCCCACAAAATGAAAGGTCACCAGTTCACTTTGGATTTGTGGTCAGGGCACATGCCTGGGTTGCAGGTTCAGTCTCTGGTCAGGGTACCTGGGAGAGGCAACTGATCAGTCTGTCTCTCTCGCATTGATGTTTCTTTCCCTCTTTCTCCCTCCCTTCCCCTCTCTCTAAAAATAAATAAAATCTAAAGAATTTACTCAGTTCAAAAGATAAAATGCTTGAAGAGGCCCATAAGCTTAAAAAAAGGAAAAGTAATTGAAGTGACTGTAAAATGTTTAGAGACTCTTCTCTCTCAAACCCAAGGATGCTTTTAGATCTGCAGACCAGATCAGCACTTAAAGAAGCAGAAATTAAAGAAATCACAGTTTCATCTTTTCAAAAAATAACTGATTTGGAGAACCAAATGAAGCAACAACGTGAAGACTTTGCGAAGCAGCTGGAAGCAGCAGTAGCAGCAGCAAGGTAACCCAGGTTCAGAGCCCAAGTGCCACCCACCTCCGTCCATTTCGTCTGAGACACCATCTTTCATTTTCTCTTACAGAAAGGCTGGAAAAGACAATACAATGGCAGAATTAACTGAGGAAATGAATAAGTGGCGTCTCCTTTACGAAGAACTATATAATAAAACAAAGCCTTTTCAGGTTTGTCCATTAAGACTGAACTCGTGTTTGTTTCAGCAGTTCTTTCTGTTCCCTGGCACAGTCACAACAGTGACTTGGTTTGTCTGAAAGATCATTTGGCTGTGCATTTAGTGCCAACTTAACTTCCCATTAAAGAAGGCTTATAAATTTTGTTAAATTATTATGCATACATTTTTAATATAGCCTTTATAAGCTAAAAATAAATACCTCCTAGTAAGAGACCTAAAGTTAGTAGCTTAGAAGGCTCTTTTGATCAATAATCTATGTAAATTTGTGATAATTATTGTGCTGTGATATTTCTCATTGTATCTCAAGTTAATACAGTGATCTTTAAAAAGAAAAAGGATAAATGCTAATTTTAGCACTTAAACGGATGGTAAGTACTGGTTATAATGTGATCCAGTTGATGCAAATTAGGCTGGCGAGCTGAACTTCTTGTTTCTTTTTCTGTTTTTATGATCTCTGAAATGAAAACTACTAAGTTTTAAAAAAAGAATCTCATACAGAATTTATGGAGAGCCCTGAGAATATGTTAACGAAATCTGTTTTTGTTCATTTTTTAATTTTCTTTTACCTTTGTTTTCTGTATAGTTGATACAGACAAGTAAGATTCAACAGTTTTAAGTTTTAACTTCATATAAAACTTTTTCAGCTACAACTGGATGCATTTGAAGCGGAGAAACAGGCTTTGTTGAATGAACACGGTGCAGCTCAGGAACAGCTAAATAAACTCAGAGATTCATATGCTAAATTATTGGGTCATCAGAACCTAAAGCAAAAAATCAAGCATGTTGTGAAGTTAAAAGATGAAAACAGCCAGCTCAAATCGGTTTGTAAAGTAACACTTAGTGTTATTGAAGATATTGGAGTATGGTGTTTTTTTATTCTGTTTATAACATTTAAGTAAAATGAAGGACTTTGGTATCAGAAAAAAGTGATAGTTTATAGAGGAAAATCCACCTGAGAAGTGAGGAGTTATTTTAGAATGTTGACCAGATGGGTATTAAAGTTCTCAGATTTTCTAACTACTTCATTAGTACATTGAAAATTACTAGAATGATTGGAAGAATTCATAAAGCTGTACTCATCTATTTGTTTGTAAAGTAGCAAAATGCTTCATGCACATAAATACTATACTGTAAAGATAAGCAGTGATCAAAAGTAAGCATTTAAGTTTTTTTAACAGCTTTACTGAAATATAATTCTCATGCCATTGAAAATGTATGACTCAGTGGTTTTTAGTATATTTACAAACAGGTGCAGCCATCACCACAGCTAATTTTAGAACATTTTTGTCACCCCCAAGTGAAACCCCTTACCCTTTAGCTATTATGTCCCTATCTTCTCATCCATTCCTTCCACCACTAATCTTTCTGCCTTTATAAATTTTGCTATTCTGGACATCTTTTCTTCTTTTTTGGAATCCAATAATATAAATCTTTTTTAACTGTCTTTTTTTAGTCAGCATAATGTTTTTAAGGTTCACCTGTGTTGTGGCATGTATCCATATGTCAGTTTTTCATAATACTTTATTTTGTGGCTGTGTCACATTTTATGTATTCATTTCTTCGTTGATGAACCTTTGGGTTGTTTTTACCTTTGGGCTGTTATAAATAATGCTGCTACAAATACTCATGTCTGAGTTTTTGTGTGGACATATGTTTTAGTTGCTCTTGGGTTATATCTAGGAGTGAAATGTCTGGGTCATATGGTAGCTGTGTTTAATCACTGGAGGAACTGTTGGACTGTTTTCCAAAGCAGTTATACCATTCTGCATTCTAGCAGCAACATGTGAGGGTTCCAATTTCTTTACATGAACACTTGTTATTACCTGACTTTTTGATTCCAGCCATCCTAGTACATGGGAAGTAATACCGCATTGAGGTTTTAACTTGCATCTCTCTGATGCAACAGGTAACTGAGGGCAAGATGAGGAACGCTGATGTCCTGACAGGGGATCTAGTGGGAGAGGGAACCCCGGGCTCTTGGTTGCAGCAGACTGGTGGAGTTTTCACCTTCGTAAGCTGCAAGGAGGAAGAAGGGAACAGACTTGTTCAAATACCACAGATCCTTGCCTTTTGACCACATGTTTAAAAAAATTTTTCTTTTTTCGGTTTTATTTATTTACTTTTAGACAGAGAGGAACGGAGGGAGAAAAAGAGGGAGAGAAACATCCATGTGTGGTTGCCCCTTGCGCATCCCCAAGTGGGGACCTGGCCCTCAACCCAGGCATGTGCCCCGTCTGGGAATCAAACCGGCGACCCTTTGCTTCTCAGGCCAGCGCTCAATCCACTGAGCCACACCAGCCAGGGCTTGACCACATTTTTGTGGGTTTGCTTGAACAGATGTTTCTTCCTTGGATATTTTGTCTTAGTGCCACTTTTAGAGGCTTTAAATGGTTGCCTTTTTCTAATTTTTAGTTTCATTAGGAAGTAGGTCAGCGGAGCCCTTGTGCTTTCATGCTGGAAGTTGATCTTGGCATTTATGTTGGAGATGAACTTTTATCAGAAACATATCTTTGTACCTGTAGAGCAGCAAGGAGATTTAAATGACTTGTTATCTCCTTTGTCACAGTTGTTCCAGGTCGTCTTGTAATTCACAGTCTTAAAACCTCCATCTAGTAGTGATTTTTGCCATTTGGTTTTGGTTTGATAGCTTAGCAATTTTGGAATTTGTCAGTAACATTGGTTATACTTTTTACCGTTGTGATCTTAAGTAATTGTTTATTGCCTATATATGTGTTTGTTTGTTTGTTTGTTTGTTTATTTATTTTTAATGTAGGAGGTGTCAAAACTCCACTCTCAGCTTTCTAAAATGAAGCAAAACGAGAGAAAACTTCAGGAGGAATTGAATAAAGTGCTGGGTATCAAACGCTTTGATCCTTCAAAGGCTTTTCTTCATGAAAGTAAAGAAAATTTTGCTCTCAAAACCCCATTAAAAGAAGGTAAGAAATGAAGGTATGGAAGTGTCACCTTCCTTTAGGAGCATTTAGCAAGTTATCCATTTTTATGAACTGAAAATAAGAAATTCCTTCTGAGAAGCAATGCCTTTTCTTTCCCCTTCTGTACTATGTTCCGCACGTCCAGATCCCACCTGTCCTTCAAGCACTACTCAAACTCCATCTTCCTTGAAACTTCATCCGACTTTTTTGCTCCTACCCACCCCACACCAGAACTATTCCCTCTAACATACCCTTCGCATTTTAACCTAAATATCTGGTTTGTAGTTTTGGAGAAGTAGGTGTTATGTATCTCTTTCTTGACTGTGAAACTTTGTATCTTTGACAGTAGATCAAAATTGGTTGAAACAGTGAATGAAGAAATATAAATAAAATTATGTTACAGAATGAAAACATTGCTTCATTTGCCTTACAGAAGATTCTAGATGCTTATTTTTAGATTATACTGACTGATGAGTTAGTTTTGATTTAGAACACTAACTGCTCTTTTTAACAACCTTTCCAGGCAATGCAAACTGCCGTTGAGCTCCTGTAGAGTTTCAAGAATCATTCAAGTGAACATCTGAAAAACCAGTTGAAGACTATTTTATTCTTATTCTTTTCATTGTTATTGTTGCTGTTATTACTATTGTGTTTGTAATGAATACTTTTAAATGTATTTAATATTAACTTTATATTTTTAGGCATCCGAAAGCAAGTTCAACATTTTTACCAATATGTCTTCTGACATTTTATTTTCTGTTTGTCAGCACCTCCCCCCTGATGCGCATTTTCATCACTTCATTCCATACCTTCTGCTTGGCTTTCCAGTTTTGCAATTCATCTCATTGATCAACATTCTTTTAAAAATCACTATTACATTATTTTTCTCCTATTCAGAAGCCTTCGATGATTTCAAGATTCTAATCCCCAGGTTTTTAGTTTGATCCTGGACCGCTTTTCTAACCTGAACCCCTTAAGCCAGGGCAAAGCACCCTGCCATGTTCTTGCCTCTGCTTTGCTTCTCCTAATCATGTTCACTCTGCTTTACCCATCAACCATTTACGCAGTTCAAGTAAGAAGTAAGGGCAGGCTTAATTACATAGTGGTCTCTTTATTTCTTATCAGAGTCATTGAGCTGGTCAATAATTTGCAGATTCCTAGACTCTATCCCAGTCCTACTAAATTAAAATCTGGTTTTTGACCTGAAAATCTGCATTTTAAACAAATGCTGCATTTAATTCTTAGATACATCAAAAATCTGAGAATTACTGCTCTTAGCTAACTCTTTAGAGAATTTTTTTATACCACTTGGCATCAGCCTGACTACTGGGTATTTGGTTAGTATTTTTGTAATGTGAAATAAGAATCACACATTAAGTCATTAACCCTGTTATTCAGCATACATTATATGATGTTACGTTAATGCTTCTATGTAAGGTGTATTTATTATCTGTGCCCCCTCCCTTTCTTGTCACTAGAATTACAAATGGTAGTAGACTATTTAGAGAGTGGTAATTCTCCATCTAAAATTTCTGATTTACAGTTAAGATATTATAAAACAGTTTAAAAAAATATTTCTCAACACTGATGTACCAACAGAGACTATTACAATCAGAATAGCTTTTCATAATAAATTATTGTATTGGGTCTTATTACATAGTTGAATTTTTAAATATTATTTGAATTAAGTTCAGAGGCAATGTAGAAATTATGAAATTTGTGTAATAAAATCAAATAGTTCAAGACTTCTGCTTCTATTCAAGATGGAGTAACAGGTATCAGATTTCTTGATCCTCACCCTACCCTCCACAGAAACAAACACTCCTGAATCTATCAAAAACTAGACAAGATATACAAAATAATGACTTTCAAGATGCTAGACATGAGACAAAGAAAGACAATTCCTGAGAGATTGAAAAAATCAAGGCGAGCCCTACAATTTGTCCCCTATTTACAGCCTTGAGACTTTTCAAATGATGAAGTAGGGAAACCCAAGCAGAGACCACCCAAACACCTGAGTTAAAAGAGCTGAGATCTGAGGGGACCAAAGTGGCTGGAGTTTGTAGGACAGAGTACTAGAAAGGAGAAAACTGCATAGAGAGAGAAGCCTGGAGATCTAGAAAGGGTCCCTCAAGTATGTATCAGTCATGTATATGAGGAAACTACTTGAAGCCAGGGAAAGAACTACCCCTCAAGATTAGGAGTAATAGTGCTCAAAGCTGACACAAGGGTAGAAATACTGCCTGTCGCCACCAGCTGAGCTGGAAAAACCTAATGATTTATAAGACATTGAGCAGGATATACAGAACGGTTCAGCCTCAGTATTGGGGAATACTGATATACCTCGTTTTATCGCACTTTGCAGATTTTTTTTTTTTTGTACAGTTAGATGGTTTGCTGCAACCCTGTGTCAAGCAAGTCTTTGGCACCAAAAGATTATGACTTGCTAAAAGCTCAGGTGATGGTTAACATTTTTTAAAAATAAAGTATTTTTTAATTAAGGTATGTACATTCTTTTAGACAAAATGCTATCGCATCCTTAATAAACTACAGTATAGTGTAAGCATACACACTGGGAAACCAAAAACTTTGTGTGACTTGCTTTATTGTGATACTCACTTTATTGTGATGGCCTGGAGCGGAACCTACATTATCCCCAAGTTATGCCTGTAATGAGTTAGTCCTAAAGTGAGCACTGCTCCCACCTTGCAAATCTTAAAAGGAAGACTCAAAAGGATCAAACTATTTCTAAGAAACTGAATTGCACCCCAGAAATAAGCTCAAGAGTATTTGTAGGATTATAAAATCTACCCAGCCCTGGCTGGTGTGGCTTAGTGGCTTGAGTGCCGGCCTGTGAACTAAAAGGTCACTGGTTTGATTCCCAGTCAAGGCACGTGCCTGGGTTGCAGGCCAGGTCCCCAGTTGGGGGCATGCAAGATGTGTCTTCCCACTCTCCCTCCCTTCTCTCTCTCAAAATAAATAAAATCTTTTAAAAAAAATTTACCCCAACGAAGGTTAATTTCACAGTTTCTAACATCCATTTGAAAGGTTATACACTTACAGAGAGACAGGAATCACTACCTATATGAAGAAAATAATCCACCCAAAACAAACCGCTTATAAATAGAGGACATCAAAACAGTTATCCTGTATATACCAAGACCTAGTAAATACGTAACAAAAAGAGCAAAGCCAAACTTATAAAGGTAAAAACTACTATATGTGAAACAAAAGTACTCTTGATGGGTGTAACGGCAGATTAGGCATTACAAAAGGAAAGATGAGTGACTAAAATCGGCAGTAGGAACTATCCAAAATGAAACAGAAACAAGATTGATGAAATGAACAGAGCACCAGGGTGCTCTGGGACAACTTCAGGCCAATTGATTTGTATGTAATTGGAGTTCCTAGAGGGAAAGAGGGGCAGAAAAATTATTTGAAGAAATAATGGAAACATTCCCAATTTCAATGGAAACTAAACCTGCAGAGCCCAGGAACATAATGAATCCCAAGAACAAGAAATATGAAACACCACGATCAATTGCTGAAAAACAGCAATAAAAAAAACACAACCTACAACTATTTCAAGAAAAATAGTTTTCAGAAACAGATGATAAAACGATTTACAGACAAAATGACTGGAAGAAATTAGCAGCAGCAGAACTGCACTGTAAGAAATCTGGAAGCAAGTCCTTCGGGCAGGAGAAAAGTGATGCTGTGTGGAAATATGAGTCTGCCAAGGGATGAAGAGCAGTAGAAATAGTAACTGCGTGGGTAAGTATATGACATTATTCTTATTTTTTCTTAGTACTTTAGTCTCTTTAAAAGATCACTGTTTAAGCAAAAGTAAGACTATAATTTGGTGTTTACACACATTTAAAGTTTAGAGCTTGCCCCGACTAGTGTGGCTTGGGTGGCTGGGCATCATTCCACAAAGAGGAATGTCACCATTTCAGTTCCCAGTCAGGGCACATACCTGGGTTGCAGGTTCAATCCCCAGTCAGGGCCCGTGAAACTGATCAATCTTTCTTTCATTGACGCTTCTCACCCTCTCTTTTCTCCCTCTCTTCCTCTCTCTCTAAAAACAAATAAATCTTTTTTTAAAAATTAGGGCATGACAGTAAGCTCAAAGTCCAGGAGGGGAGAAATGGAAGTACATGGTTCTAAGGTTCTTAAGTATACGTAAAGTGATGTAATTTGAAGATAGACTGTGATAAGTTAGTAATGTATACTGTAAAACCTAAAGCAATCACAACATAAAACACTTGTAGCCATAAGCCAACAAAGAAGACAAAATAGAATTAAAAAATTTCTAGTCAAAAGAAGGCAGAGAAAGAAGGAAAGGAAAACAAAGGATGAATGGGGGGAAAAGAAATCAAATTGCAATATGGTGAATTTAAACTTAACCATGACAATTATCAACATTAAATATAGCCTATATACCTCAATTAAAGTACAGAAGTGACCAAATTAAAAAAGCAAAACTAACTATATGCTGCCTACCAAAATGTACTTCAAATATAAAGACAAAAATAAGTGCAAAGTAAAAGTGTGTGAAAAGATAAACCAAGCTGAGAGAGGTGACATTAACAAGGTGGTCAGGAAGCCCTGGACCCGCTTTCCCCCATTAATTCAACAACACTACAGAAACTAATTCCCTCTGTGAGAAGTCCAGAAACTAGCTTAGAGAGCCAAGAACACACAATGGGAAAAGGATAGTCTCTTCAACAAATAGTGTTGAGAAAACTGGGGATCCAAATGCAAAAGAATGAAATTAGAACCTTCTCTTAAAACACACACACACACACACACACACACACACACACACCCCAACTCAAAAAACATTAAAGACCTAACTGTAAAACTACTAGAAGAAAATATAGGGGAAAAGTTTCTTGGCAATAATTTTTTGGTTGCACCACGGAAAGCACAGTCAATAAAAGCAAAAATGGACAAGATGGATTACATCCAACTAGAAAGGTTTTTTTTTCATATAACAAAGAAAACAACAGAATGAAAAGCCAACCTACAAAAGTAAATATTTGCAAACTATATATCAGATAAGGAGTTAATTTCCAAAATATAAGAAACTCCTATAACTCGACAGCAAAAATAAATATATAAATAAATAAAACTAATAACCTGATTAAAAAAGACCAAGAATTTGAATATACAAATCTGTCCAGAAAAAAAGTGCAGCCATTCTTAATATAACGAGAATGGTTTGTGTGACATCAATGTAACCTGGCAGCCAAGGAGAGTGGACTGGACTGTGCGTGAGTGAACAATGACGACTTAACTGTACTAGACAGTGAGGGCAGTAGACGCCATTGAGTGAGCATGTGTATTGTGTGGCCATCGCATTCAAATTCAAATGAGGATTTCACAAAAATATTTGCACTTCCAAATTCATTGCAGCATTACTCACAACAGCTAAGATGTGGAAATAGCCCAAATGTCCTTTATGGGTGAATGGACAAACACACTGTGGTCCTTCCAGACAATGGAATGTTATTCAGTACTAAAAAGAATGAGCTGTCAAGCCATAAAAAGACAAGGAGGAGGAACTTTAAATGCATATTAGTATATGAATTATTAGTATGGTATAAGTGAAATAAGCCAGTCTGAAAAGGCTATATACTGTATGATTCCAATATATGACATTCTGGAAAAGGCAAAACTATGAGGACAGTAAAAAGATCAGTAGTTGCCAGGTTTGACAGTGGTGGTGGGATGAATGGGAGGAACACAGAGAATTTTTAGGGCAGTGCCAATACTCTGTACTATATCACAGTAATGGATACGTGCCATTATACATTTGCCTAGACCCATAAAATGTAAACTGTGGACTTTGGGTGATAATAATATGTCTAAATTAGCTCATAAACTGTAACATGTGTACCACTTTGGTGGGCGGATGTTGATAATGGGAGGCTGCGTGTATGTGAGGGCAGGATATATTTGGGAAACCTCTGTATTTTAACCTCAATTTTTCTGTGGACCTAAAATTGCTCTAAAAAAATTAAAGGTTTAATTTTAAAAAGTAGGGCTGATTTAGATGAAAAAAGAACAATATTTGGGTAGAAAGTATAGGGTACTTTATATAACCTTGAAAATTTTTATAATCTAAAGTTTTTAAATTCCTCTGCATTAGCTGAAAAGTTACACAAATATATATAATTTTAGCTCAGGCCTCTCAAAGTTCTGACTCATGTATCCCTTCTTCTGATGGCATTACTACATACTTAACTGAAAATTCAAACAGTTGAATAGAGACTTCTCGTTTCCTCGATAACATGTGCCAACATGAATACACATGTACTCATATCTTCTGCCTTTATTCCTTGCAGCTCCTTGTATTATTGTTCAAAATATAGTAATTCCAAGGGAAAGCTTATACTTTTCCACTCCATTGATGTCAGGAGAATTTTACATCCTGTCCTGGTATGTTATGTAGCATGACAATTAGCTCTTCATGTCTCATGCTTTACATGTATTGTCTTCCAGGTTTTTTTTGTTTTTTTGTTTTCTGTTTGTTTTTTTGGTTGGTTGTTTGTTTTTGAGAGAGAAACATTAACATGAGACAGAAACACAGATGGGTTGCCTCTCGTATGCGCCCTAACCCAGGAACCTAGGGACCAAACTTGCAACCCAGGCATGTGCCCTGACCGGGAATCCAACTGGCAACCTTTTGCTTCGTGGGCAGACGCCCAAACCAACTAAGCCACACTGGTCAGAGCCTCCCAGTTTGACTTTGTTAATTATTATTGCTGTTGTTATGCAGATATTTACAAAAATCTATATAGTCTACTTTGTTGATATTTTCGCCTTGGTTTCTGAATTTCATAATGTGCTTATAGGAAGTGACAAGAGAAAAATTCTGAGATACCATAAATCACAGCAGGCCTGAGGATGAGAGAAAGGGCAACGGAAGTTAATAACTTCAGGCCAAAACCAACAAAAGACTGCTCACATTCCTGAAAGTGCAATATGTGGAAACTTTCAATCAAGCGGCCATTTCGGTTCTTATCTAAAAAGAACAGTAAGCCACCAGACCCTGGGGCACGTCGGTTAGGAATGCACTTTCCAGACTGTTGCCCACAACCAATTCAAAAGCACCAAATACTTCATCCTTATGCACTATTCAGCCATCCCAGAACTTTCTCCTCTTCCCCTTTTCCTGCCCGCCCCCCTGTCTATAGCCACTGTAGGTTGTTTCAAAATAACTGATGTCTGTCTTCCCCAAACTCACTGTACAAAAGCACCCTGTCAGCCCCAGGATGGGGGATGTATTTGTCTTCTCCACCCAGTCTTGGTGGTTTAGATAGCATGCCCCGGGACCTAGTCCTTTTTCTAGCTACCACACAGCAAAGCTCGATAAACTCTTTCTTTCAGGACAACTTTCAGCCTGAAGACTTTTGTTTAACAAAGGCTTCCTCATTCCAAGAGTTTTGTACCCATTTTCCTCTAGTACCTTTGTTCTGCATTTTAGTTAAAACATTTTACATCTGTCAAGAGCTTATTTTAGTATAAGTAAACTAGGAATTTGTAAGGGAGCTCACTTCAGAGATGCGATATGGCTCCAGGAGCCGCAGCTTCTGGGAGATGTTTACCTGTGACTGTTGAACTCTTTGTGACTAATTCCCTGTAGCCTCACATTTGGCTGACTGCCAGGAAAACTAAACTCCTACCCAAAGTCCGTCATCATGCCCCCAGGGAGGAGGTTAATGAATGTATAGAGCACAATAACTACATGCCGTTATCTTTTAACTTAGTGACACATTGTTTTCTTGGGAGATCTACATTACTACCTGACATCTGGTTTTGCTATTAAACCTTGCTACTAACCCCCTTTAAAAAGGGACCCTTTCCTGGGAGGAATGTGGATTCTTTCCAGCCCCCCAGGACTGGGAACAGCTGTTTTGCCTGTGTATGTGTTTCTCCTATTAAAGCTGTTACAAATTTGAATGAGGCTACCTGTCTGTTCTTCAAGACCAATCCTGAATTTAGACTTTTGGGACTTTCCCTCAACAGGAATCCAGCCTTGTTCTTTTTAATGATTCATTTTTATTTATTGTCTTTATCCCCTAATAAATTCCCATATGCATATTTGAGTCTAGCCAAGATAATTAGTATAATAGCATTTTTCACACAAACCTGGGAGGTTAAGAGGAAGATTGGGTTTGGAGAACAAGGTAATGAATTAATATTAATTTACTTCTACTTCCTTGGACATGTGAGTTTGATATGCCAGAGGAACATACAGGTAAGGATTCCTCTGAGGTGTCTGGAATGGAGGAACCATAGCTTGGAAGAGAATTTGGGCTAAAGTCATTCATGTGGGTGTCACATCACAGAAATGGGAACAGTTGTGATGGTTGAAGCAGATGCAGTTTACAAAGAGATGGGAGACTGTGAAAAAGAGAAAAACAAAACCCTTTGTTCTTGCCCTTGAGGCATTGTAATAACTAGGTATCTATTTCTCAAACTTGGAAAACGTATGCATATCCTATCAAGGAAAATTATTTTGATTTCTTGGATCCTAATGAGTTCGGACATTTGAGTATTGTCCATGTAGTTCCTCACTTAGTACTAATGCAATGGATAACACTACCTCAACCTAGTATCTTCCTACCCAAATGATCCAAAATATGACTGTATTACTGCTTTAAAATTGACCTATAAATTACATGCAGTAACACAGACAATGAAATAAAGATATCTCAATTGTTTCAGTTTGAGAAGTTTTGATAAATATAGTTAACCATGTTCCCCACACACCTATCAAGACATAATGCATTTCCATTTCCTCAGAAAGTTAATTTATGGCTAATCTCTACCCTTCCTCCAAGAAAAGAGAATTTCTTTTACCATAGATTAATTTCACCTACTTTAGAATTTCACATAAATGGTATCATACTCTTTTGTGTCCAGCTTCTTTCACTCAGCGTAATGATCTTGAGATTAATTCATATAGTTCATTTCTTTGCATAGCTGAGCAATATTCCATAGAGTGGATATACCACAATTTGTCTATTTATCTGCTGAGGGATTTTTGGTTTGTTTCCAGTTTTAGGCTATTTTAATTAAACTACTGTAAATATTCTTGTGCAAGTCTTTAGGGATATATGCTTTTATTTCTCTTGGGTAACCTCCTAGAAATGAAATTACTGGGTAATGGGGTAGGTGTATATTTAACTTTACAATAAACTGCCAAACAGTTTTCTAAAGTGGTTGTATTATGTTACACTCCCACTAGCAATGAATGTGCATTCTAGTTGCTCAAAATGCTTGTTCGCATATGATGTTATCAGTCTTTTTAATTGTAGCCATTCTGTTAGTTAGCCATTCAATGGTAGCTCAGTGTTACTGCGATTTACATTTTCCTGATGTTGAGCATCTTTCTGTTACTGAACTCAAGGGGTTTGCTACTTGGAGTATTCTATTTAGGAAAAAGATGTGGTTGTTGTCAGGTAGTTTTATTTACTTGCAGCAAGTAAAGGAGGCAGGAGATTCACATCAAGAACTCTGTCTCCCCCAAGGGAAGCTTAGCTGTTTTTTATATTTACTGTTTGGTTAATTACATATTCACTTCTTTGGAGTTGGCAAAACCTCTCAGGTTTGGTTCTGGTCCAACTCATCTGGTTTAGCTGAGTTTGCAAAATACTGTGCTACATTTTAACATCCGGCAAGAATAACATTTCATAAGAACCACCCAGAGCTTGAGACCCTTTTGCTATGTAACATTTTTATGTGATTATTATTAGCCATTCTGTGTTTTTACTTTGTGAAGTATCTGTTCAAAACATGTCTATTTTTAAACTGATTTTTAAAAATTACTGAATTGTAGGAGATCTTTATATAGTGTGAATGTATCAAGGCCATTTTCTCAGTCTGTGCTTTTCTTATTCATTTTTTAAAAATATTATCTTTTGATGAACAGAAATTTTAAATTTTATAGAATTTTCATTTATCAATTTTTAAAAATCATAAGGTCTTCATTATTCATAGACTCTCTGCATGCCACATAGAGTTTACCATGGGCTATGTACTCTAAGTGAGTAATTATCAAGAGTTAAGTGATCTTTTTAGGCCTATCCGTATGGCAGTTTTGTTGTTAACTTGTTATAGATCCATAATCCAGTGCAGTGGTTCAAAATATTGAGCATGATCATTATCCTTGAAATAGTTAAAAATAAGCTCACTGGGCTCCACTCCTTCAGAGTGACTGTCTCACTCGTTCCCTGGTGCAGGCAGGTTTAGGAATTTAATTGCTGACCTAGAAGTCCTTAATTCTTGGCCAAATTTAAGGCTCACCCCACATACCATTTTCTGGAACAGAGGGCAGGACAATGTGAATGGAAATGACCCGTTGCATTTTAATTTCTGCTTGCTGTTACCACGTGCCTTTTACTGACCTTCGGAATAGTTCATTGAAAAGCACTGGGGAAAAGCACTGGAAAACTTTACTGAACAGACTCTGTCGTAATGAGGCATAACTGAATAAAATATTCCAGAACAGAAACCAGTTGTTTGGCCTGCGTGCTTTCCAAACGCTGGCTCTTGCTTGTTCCTCTGCAAGAGAAAATTGCAACAAGTCCTCACAGAAAGGTTTTGTTGCCGTTTTCTTTTAAAAATAAGTTGGTTCTGCCAATGGTTTTGCTAATGCCCTCTCATTAGTCTGGCAATTAAACAGGGAACTTCTCATTGGGTATTTTCAAGACTGCCACGGGGAATCAGCTGCCAGTTTACTGCAACGTTGAAAGCTGCACGAGATTCTGGGATTGGCATCAAAATGCTAATTTAAAAGGTCGAGTGAAGCTGAGAGGCTCACGTTTTCCCTGCCTGCGCTCTCTGCCAGAAGGACAAAGACCCAGCCAGAGGAGGCAGAGGCTGAAACTCATCCCAAATCTGTTTTCCTGAGATCATTTTGGAACCATGCCTGAAATGCCGGAGAACATGGAGCAGGTAAGAGCTAGCGGCTCAGGAAATGAAGCATTCTGGAGTTAGAGTTTCGTTAAATCATCCCGGTGAACGTCTGCCAAAAGCGAAAATGAATGGGTGTCATTCATTTCTTTAAAACATATAACTTTGGGACATGGAAGAATAAACCTACTTTAATTATTGACCCTGTATGGAGAACTCGGCTAAGTGTTATTGACAAAAATAAAATGTAGAACAGAACAGCAGTTTTCATTTTCCAGATTAAATGCCATGACGTAGGTGCAGATGCTGTATGAATGAGGATTTTATCTATAGTGTGTGCTCCAGCCTTTGTCTTGGCGAGAATTGAATCTGCTAACATAAACTTTTAGCTCCAGGTTGCTCTCTTTAAATTGACAGACTTAGCCACAGCATGAATATGGATGGTGGCTGTATAATGATGGCGTTTTTATTCACATAGAAATTTTCATCTTTAGAGAGAAGGATTAAAAACCACACACGCATATATGCCTCTAGAACTATATACCACGTTTTACCTGCAAGTATCAAACTAGGTTCTCAAATGCAGGAAACTTTTTGTTCCTCACTCTCTAGACAAGGCTTCTCTGAGAGTCCTAAGGCTAATTATGTGTCTTGTCCTTAAATCTTCTTCACATCGAATGCTTATGTTTTTTCATAGATTAGATTGCATCACATTACAATCTAATTTTTTTTTTAAATCCAGTTTTTAAAGGGAAAAGAGAATCTCAAATCTTCTCCCCCATCCGCATCCCCCTTTTCTTTGTTGTCTGAAGATCTGGCACTTTCAGGGCTGGGGCAGTGCTCTCTCAAGGAGACTCGCTAAATAACGTTAAACTGACTAAGAGTCTCGGTTAAAACAAATCGCAAAGTGAGGGCCTCAGGCTCGCTTCCATTACTGGTCCAAAGACACTACGTTTCCACAAATAAGGAATGAGTTCTTGTTGGGGTTGGGTAGGAAGGAAAGTCATGGGACTTTTGAAACAGGCTGCTTGGGCTCTAACCCTAAAAGGATTTTGGAAATAGGGTCTTTTAGAAAGATCCAAGCAGCAGTCACTTTTGTGAGCGACTTTTAGGTTTTGGTATTCTGTGTGTCTGGACAAGCACACTCAGACTGTCCCATGAGACACTAGCGGACCCTACTGGGTCTGTACTTTTTTTTAATTTCACAGGAAAAAGCGTGATACAGGTGGTTCAACCTTACTCTTTCCCCTTGGTCCCTTCAACTTTTGATCCTACTTTTTAGCATTTCCAGAAAGACAAACGGGCTCTTGAGGTGGTAATGACTCAGTTGCCAACACTTTTATTTTTCTTCTTAGTCTCTTTCTAAATCTTTCAAAATACACTTCTAATGCTCTAGAGATATATATGTCTATGTTGTTTTTCTCTGGCCTCACCGTCCCTCATCTACGACTTTAAAATGTTTTATCCCACTTTATATATTACATGCCTAGTTGATTTTTTCAATTTCTAGGCAATCCAATCCAATCCCCAGTCAAGAAAAAAGGAAAAAAGGAAAAGAAGAAAAGTACAAAAAATAAACAATTCCCCCATCCTGCAAACAAAGCACATTCACTGCTTAAAGGCCAGGCCTTTGTTTTGTGTATCCCTTTAAGAGTTGGCGCGTGGGCTGCGAACTGCCCCAGCGTGCCCGCCTCCTTTGTGAGGCAACAGGCAGCTTGGCCAATCAATGGGCGCGGCCTTGGCGGCGGAAGCCGGAAGTGGTGAGCAGGGTTACCCGGCCCCAGGGCAGGCGGGTGGAGGGCGTAGGAGCTGCGGCTCACCGCGATTCTGAGGCGGAGGAAGTGGCAGGTCCCTGCTGCAGCGAGGCGAAGCTAGCCGACATGGTGGGGCGGGAGAAGGAGCTCTCCATCCACTTTGTGCCGGGGAATTGCCGTCTGGTGGAGGTGAAGGATTTGTCGCGGGGTCTCGTGGGAATCGGGGTGCACAGGAGTGGTTTTCCAGGCGCATCGCGCCTGACTCGGAGCCGGGTCGGCTCCCTCAGCGCCACCCTCTGAGCCCCGGGAGGCCAAGGCGGCGCCATCGAGTTTGTTTACCTCGGCAGACACCCCTTTTAGTGTTTTGCAGCCCCTGCTGCAGGAAATGAGTGCATCGGGTTTCGCTTTTGAGCCTCCCCTCCCGGGAATGAAGAGGTGTTCGGAGCTCTCTTGGTTTTGATTCTGTCTTAATTGCTTTGGCATCCATTGTTCCTCTCCCTCGGTCTTACCCATTTGTATCTCTAGGGAAGAAGGGGAAGAGGTGGCTTTTTAGAAATAACGGTATTGGAGATTGCTGAAATCTTAGTTCATACAAGACACCATGTTATGCCCTGTAGTCTTCGTGACTAGGAGACTGTTGGGCCCCATTGGACAGATGAGAAAATTGAGGCTAAGAGGGCATGTCCTTCGTCGCAATTCATTAAGTGCGCTTAGAGCCGGGATTCAAATACAGGTTTTTTCCGTCGGGGGTTTTGAACCTCCACGGAGGTTGCGTGAAGGCAGGCTTCCCCTGTGTTTGGGGCCGCCGCCGCCCCCGCCCCCCTTTCTTTCTTTGAGTCCGCGCTTCCCAGCATCCATCAGTCCCCAGACCACGTCTATCGCGGGGGGCCGGGACCCTGGCGATGCCCAGACCAGCGCGTCTCAGGCACGGAAGAAAGGATACGGGGGCGGGGGCCGGGCAGCCCTCGATAAGGCAGCATTTTAACGCCTTCGAAATGTAGCATATTTTTTCGCATTCCTTTGGGATTGGGGGGCGGGGGCGGGGTCTAAAGTTGGGATAGATGGACTGTTTACACCTCCGTGTTGTGCTTGTGCACCCCAAACGGCGCCGAGTGCACGTTACCTATTGTTCGTTTACGTTCGTATATATCCGCGCGCGCGCGCACGTCTGTGTGCGCGCGCACAACTTTTCACAGTAGTTCAGTAGAGTAATGGAAACGGGTGTTCCTTCCCTAAAAATGGCACACGCTAAAGCTTGGGGCATCTTTGCTGCTCTCAAACCCTGTAGAATTAAAAACTCGCTCGGGAGAACGAGGACAGTCTTCGAGTCTGTGTCAGAGAAGCAGGCTGGTGGTTGCCGGGGCTTGCAGGGGGGCGACAGCGGTCAGGCCAGTGTCGCCTAAGAAGTCGCGGGGCCTTGAGGAATTTTCCTGAAGTTCGGGGCCATCTCTTCAAAGATGTCCCTCGAGGGGGAAACCTTGTGAGGGTCGAGTAAAGACATGAGCGTGAAACTTTGCGAAGTTTAAGACATGTTAAAAATTGCAAAGTATTAGATTTACCACCGAAGGTGCAGAAGGTCCCTCTGTAGGTATTAGTGATGTTTCCTGCTGCGTTTTCTAGGCGGGTTTCAATGCAGGTGCGCGAAGTTAGAAACCACTGTCACAGAGTCCTGTGTGGGTTGCCCTGAAAGAGCTGGTTACCTTTTATTACCAGATCCACAGTGCGGTGCCGCTTGGTGAGGTAGCGTGACAAAAGTGGTCGTTCTGCATGAACTTCTTCCACATGTTTAATTTTTCAAGAATTCTTCTTTGTGTCTGTAAATGTGGTCATCTGATGTTACTGGATCCTGTCCATCTAAGTTTATTCAATAAGAGAAATATGTTCATAGTAAACTGAAAGTGATAGTTGATATAATTTACTCATAAAGTAATAAAAATTGAGAGAGTAGACTTCCCAGGCACACAGAGTATTTTCAGCTCTTGATTGTGGTCCATTAACGAGACAGCCTGTTACTCTTCCGTTCTCGGTTCCTCCGGGTGTTGGCACATTCGTGCCTTTTGCAGGACTAAGTTTGTAGAGGGACAGTCCAAAGTAATTTTCAGAGGACTATGTCTTTTAAAAAGAAAAAAGTCAAAATAGTGTGCTTTCAGAAGCTTTAGGTAGAGTTCTCTTTATATATAGAAACTCAAAAATGGAAGAGTTGTTTTTGATTGGCATCTTTTTAGATGCATATTTTATTTGCCAACCACCAGATAAACTTAGAATCTTGAGTGGAAGAATCTTGTTTTGGCCTCTGTACTGGTGACAGAGGGTGCTTATTGTGTCTCTAGAGAGACTGGGAAAAGAGTAAAAGTCACTTACAAAGCTAATGTTGAAAATGTTAGAATTGTAGGGCTATAAAGCTAGAAGAAACCTCAGTCACCTTGTCCTAATGTCTCATGTTACCAGTGAGGAGTTAGATCAGTAGAGATGGACTGACTCCTCAGTGGCACAGTTCTTGGCGGAGCAGATAAAATTTAATCATCATGACACCAAATATAAGCTCAAAGGATTGAAGCAAAACTCCATGTATTTTGGCTGGACCGTGGAAGCAAGAGGACCCAAGTTCTGGTCTTAACCTTTTCCCTTTTATTGTGGTCAAAACCTTCCACATCTCTAGACTTCAGGTTCCTCACTTTGTAGAGGTATTTTCTTGCCAAAATTTAAAGAAAATATTTTGTTGGCTGAAATCTTTGTTTTCATAGGTCAGGTGGCTTCGAGCTAAGTTTCACAACAGAAAACCTAGATGAATTTTCATTCCACTTTTAAAACATCTTGAAATTGGTTAACCTAAGGAAAAAAAATATCTTGAAGGGTTTACCTTTATCCTGGCTCTGTCAGCCCTTTTGTTTTAGGTTTTTCCGCTGATAGAAATACTAGATTTTGGTGGCCATTTAAAAAAAATGTGTAGTCTGCTAAGTTATTCAGCTGTACTAAGTTAATCAGCAGAACTGAGGACTAAGCAGAAGTCTTTGTGTGCATAGCTTTGACAGCCCAGCTTTAGGTGACTATAACAACACTTTGAAATAAAAAGCTTTAAGACAATAAAACTTCTGTTGGTATTTTCATAGTAAAGGTTGACTGAATAATTTAAGATTTTGAATAATTCAAAACCTGTCTTCGTTTTATTTCCTAAATAGTGGTTCCTTTTTTATTTTAATGTGTAAGGAATTTTTTCTTTTTCACAATTGGAACACATGAGTTTAGAATATTTTAGTTGTTTTTTCTTACCCTCCATATCTGTATTTATTAACTTAGCTGGCCTGTGTAAATTTAGAGTTTTAATTCAGAAACATTTATCAGTTTGGTTAAACTTAGAATGACCGTTAGTGCCATAGGGATCAAATTTATTTTTCCTTCATATAAATTGCTGTGGAATGTGAATTCTCTTCACTTGAATCTATCAAAATATAAATCAGTGAGTTTTGAAAGAGAAGTTGTGATTAAAAACTGGAAACCAAAAATGACAACTTGTAAACATGTTGGTGGACTATAGCCCAAATATTTAATCAGGCCATAAAATAAGTAAGCATAAGCGTCACTGTGGATTTTATAAACTGAAGAACATAATTAAAGTAATATTACTCATTTGGACATCATGATCATAAACATAGGAAATCAGTCTTTTTGACTTGCTGATTCCTTGTAGTATCATCTTAGTGGTTTTTTTTATTTTTTATTTTTGCCTTGGGTAAGATCATTAAAACTCTTAAGAGATGTAGTTATCAATACAGTTTGATTGATCTTTATCCTAACTTAAGAATTGGCTTATAGATATATGGGACATGAAGAAAACTACTTAGACTTGCAGTATTTAGTGAATGATGTTGATTAATTTTGTTGAGAGAATATTTTCAAAGTAAATAATTCTTTTCTTTCCCCTTCACCTTTTTAGGAGGAAGTTAACATCCCCAGTAGGCGGGTTCTGATTACTGGTGCCACTGGGCTTCTTGGCAGAGCTGTGTACAAAGAATTTCAGCAGAATAATTGGCATGCCGTTGGCTGTGGTTTTAGAAGAGCAAGACCAAAATTTGAACATGTTAATCTATTGGATTCTAATGCAGTTCATCACATCATTTATGATTTTCAGGTATGATGTAGTCTGCTTATTTTAACATGTAAACTGTATTAAGAGTCATCTGGATGATATAGAAAATGTTCTTGCTTTCAAGGAAGTTCTGTACTTAGGCTCTAACCTATTAAGCAATATAGAGAACACTTTTTTTTTTTAAGCGTTTCACAGTGTACGCAATCCTTAAAATGATTAGGTTTAGATATAGGTTGACAAAAGATAGAATATGAAGCATTTTATGAAAAGTTTGTATTTCTAAAGTACTGTTCCAAATACCACTTTGTATGCAGCTATTTAAAAGTATTATCTGTAAACCTTACAACACTGGAAAATAGGTAGTTTTTCCATTTTAGAGATGACAGAGGCTCACAGAGGTGAAATAACTTGCAGCCATGGTCACAGTAAAGTTACAGAAAAATTTGGGTTCTGTTCACCTCTAATCAAATTGAGAGTTTAAGTTTTTTCTAAAAATATAGACCAAGTAACACCAGCATCAAAATCTTTTGGGAAACTTGTTCTTAGGCCTCTCTCCCAGAGATTTTAATTGAGTAAGTCAGGTGCGGGGTCCAGGACACTACATTTTATGAAGCACCCCAGATTGTGCGTATTCAAGTGTGAAACAGCAGAGATCGTGCTTCCTCAAACTGTCATTGAGAGGGAGGAGATTTGGTATGTGGGTAGGTTAGCCCTGCCTGTCTGTGGTCTTCCTAGAGCTTAGCGCCAGCTCAGCTCCTCTAGGAGCCAGGTGCCTCTTCTCTGCAGAGGACCCTCTCCACTCCTCTGTCTTGACATCTGCCAGCTGATACTGAAACCATTCCTCTACGTATCTGTCTTTCCTACTAAATGAGTGAAATCCTTGCCCCTTGCACAGTGCTTAGCATATAGGTGGTTTATTGCATGCTCAAGTGGGAATATAATTTTTATAATAGTTGATTTTCTTTAAATGAACAGTCTTAAGGTATTTGAACTTATGAATTTGATTTGCAATTGATATTCCTCTCCTTTTAATATAGATTTATTAATATGTAGATCATGTTAATCACACAAATGATGGCTCTTTTTCCCCATGAAGCTTATTTTGATTTAGAAATACCTCTGTGTTGTTGACACAGAGGTTTGCCTGGTTTTGCCTAGGGATTACTAAATTGTTTTCCTTTTCAGAGCCTACATATATTTTTAAGGAAATTCAGATCTTGAAAAAAAGGAAGCATGACAAAATACAATGATTTTTTTCGTTGAAAGAATGTTGACCTAACATTTTTTCTATGAATTAATTTACTGTTGGAAGGCTGTAGTTCCTTTTATTCTTTTTTTAATGTTAAAAATCAATGCTTAACTTCCAGCCCCATGTGATAGTACATTGTGCAGCTGAGAGAAGGCCAGATGTTGTAGAAAATCAACCAGATGCTGCTGCTCAGCTTAATGTGGATGCTTCTGGGAACTTAGCAAAGGAAGCAGGTAATGACGAATTCATTAACTCTTCATAAAATATTAAATGATTGCTGAGTTTGTAAAGATTAAAGTTTTGTAGATTGCTTATGAGCGATTTATTTCTATATATGATGCTAAGCCATTACAAATTCCAATAAAGAGTAAATGGCATATTAATTTAATAGATTTTTTTTTTTTGTAGCTGCAATTGGAGCATTTCTAATCTATATTAGCTCAGATTATGTATTTGATGGAACAAATCCTCCATATAGAGAGGAAGACATACCATGTCCCCTAAATCTGTATGGCAAAACAAAATTAGAAGGAGAAAAGGCTGTCCTGGAGAACAATTTAGGTAAGACAGCAGTCTTTTGCCTTGAGGATTCCTTTTTGTTTTGGGGGGTTGGGGTGGGGGTGGGGAGGTGTGTGTGTGTGTTTAATTTAAAAAAATTAAAGAACAAATCATTAGAGAAAAATTAGAGAAAGTAGGTAATAAAAAAGAAAAATTAGAATTTTAGAGGTCTTGAAGAATTTGTGAATCCTTCCAGATAGTTTCCAGTATCTTTGCACATGTAAATATCATTATTTACAGAAAAAAACAAATTTTATAGTACAAATGTTTGTAATCTATTTTCAAAAAATAGGTCACTATCATTTCTCTTAGATTGGGGTATTCTATTATTTGTGTGGTTTTCTTTTCTCCTTTGTGTGTTTCTGTACATGTGTATATATACACATATAGATGCTGATTATAAAAGGTATATATATATATATATGTGTATATATATATATATATTTCCTCCTGGAAAAAAATTTTTTTTTAAATTTATAATTGTGAAGAGTGAAAGTTTTCTTACAATGCTACCTCAGAGCAAAGCACCAAATGTGGTTATGTATGGAAGCACTTTTTGTGACTGTTTTAAAATATTTGCATGTTATTTTGTAATCTTTGTTTTCCCCCCACATAATTGGAATTCAGTACACATGGAGACACCACTTGGCTATCAGTTTCCCTTCACTGGCTGCATGGTACTTGATTTAATGATCCCCTGCATTAAAACCCCTGCCTTAGGCTGTGCTGTGTCTTTGAGAAACATCCCCCAGTCTAGGTACTGTATTAGTAGCCATTTCATTTTTCAGGGTTTTTTTGGGGCGGGGGTACTATAAATTTTCTTGCAGAAATTATGCTTGAATGTATATGTGGTTGTCCATCCAAGAAGTTAATTTAAGCGTTTGATTTTCAATTAAAGTGTCAATTATCTAGTCTGTTGTAACCCCTCGTTAGGAACCAGTGTAAAATCTAAATAGCTCGTAATTCTTTAATCAGTGGTTTCAAGAATTATGTGGTGAATAGCCTCATATCCTTTATAGATTCACCAGTTGTTAATGTTTTGCCACATGTATTTTGTACATAGAGTTTTTTTCTGTACTCATTAAGAATTAGTTGAATATTACCCCAAAATAATTTACCATGTATCTTCTAACAAGGATATTCTTTACATAACTACAGTGCAGTTATCACACTCAAGAAAATTAACATTACTGTAATATAATTTATGCTTTATGTAGCAGTTTTCCCAATTGTCCCAATAATGTCCTTTATTGCATTTTATTTTTTTAATCTAGGATCCAATCAAGGATCACTCATTGCATTTAGTTGTCATGATCAGTTTTATTTTTAATGATCATAATAATGAAGAAATTATATGTAAAAATAACCCAAATGAGAGAACATTTAAAAACATTCAGGATCACATTTGTTAAATGGGCATCATTACAGGTGAGTTCTGTCATTTTGATGTGTTGCGAGTTTTTTACGATATTGTTTCAATCCACATACTTTCATCTTACAGCAACACTTAAGAACCAGTCTTCTTTCAGATACTACCTGCTTTTCTTCATCTGTAGGGGCTGCTGTTTTGAGAATTCCTGTCCTGTATGGAGAAGTTGAAAAGCTTGAAGAAAGTGCTGTGACTGTCATGTTTGATAAAGTGCAGTTTAGCAATAAGTCAGCGAACATGGACCACTGGCAGCAGAGGTTCCCCACGCATGTCAAAGACGTAGCCACCGTGTGTCGTCAGTTAGCAGAGAAGAGGATGCTGGTGAGAATCTTTGGAAGGAAGATTTTCTAACTTCCATCTTAGTATATATACTGATAATGAGTGAAAGTTAAAGAACTATATTCTTATTTTTTAAAATTATTTTATAATTTTCAATTAACAGTTTACATTCAGTATTATTTTTGTATTAGTTTCAAGTGTACAACATAGTGGTTAGAAAATCATATACTTTACATAGTGTTCCCTCTGATATTTTCAGTACTCAACTGGCACCACAGATAGTTATTACAATTTTTAGACCATATTTCCTATGCTGTACTTTATAAAGGGCTCTTTTAAAACTACAAGGAGACCAAGCAAAAATAGTATGCAGATAGTAGGCTGTATTTACTAATAATAAAAATATTGTACCCTTGTGTTTCTTTCTCAAATATTACAGACCCCATCTGTCATTCTTTTACTGGATGGAAACTTGTATTTTTCTAATAATCCTTCTGGTTTCCTCTTTTTTTTTTTTTTAAACCTTCACCTGAGGATATATTTATTGATTTTAGAGAGAAAGGAAGGGAAAGGGAGAGAGAAACATCAATTGGTTGCCTCCATATGTGCACTGAGTGGGTACTGAACTTGCAGCCTAGGTACGTGCCCTGACAGGGAATGGAACAGAGGTGGATTAAGGTCGGTTGAGGCCCCAGGCACAGAAGAAAATATTGGGCCCCTTAAAAAAAAGAGAGAGACAGGGAAAATAAAAATACATGTTAACCATATTTTTAAGTAAATAAAAAATATGTACTATTAATGTTTTATTTCCAATAAAATTTGAATATAATATATGTATTGCACATATGAAACCAAACTTGTTGTCATTAGAAAAAAGTGTAAAGTTGGGGTTTTGCGGGGCCCCTCAGAAGTCGGGGACCAGGGTGTGCGTCCAGTGTGCCCACTGTTAAATTCGCCTCTGGAATGGAATTTGCAAACTTTTGGTGTACAGGATGCTACCCCACCCAACAGAGCCACCCAGTCAGGGTTCTCCTAATGTCTTTTAAGAAGTTACTGTACTTTAAGATCTATGTAGTATCAAAGAAGAATCTACATAGGAATTTATAATTTCATCCACTTTAAAAAATAATTTTATATACTTTTAGATATTTGATTGGTTAATTTTAAACATTTGAGAACGTTGGAGCTAAATAGAATATCTGTAAAAAGATTAGACTGATTTATTTTAGAATGTACTAATAGTATGAGTATAGTTTTTTAATACATAAAATCTATATTTGTCTTAAATATGTATTGTGACAGTATTTAAGGATGTTATGAATAATTAGCTCACCTTGAAAAATGGTTCTATTAAGTTTTGTTTTTAGCTTCTTATGATAATTATAAATACTCATTAAATTGGCTGTGTGTCCAGAAAAATCTGTAATCTCCTGGGCTGGTGTGGCTCACTTGGTTGGAGCATCATCCTGTAAACCAAAAAGTCATGAGTTCAGTTTCTAGTCAGGGCACATATCTAGGTTGTGGGTTCAGTCCCTGGTCAGGATGTGTATGAGAGGCAAACGACCACATTGTTTCTCTGACACTGATTGTCTGTCTATCTCTGTGTCTGTGTGTCTGTCTCTCTCCCCACCTCCCTCCCCTTCCTCCGCTCCTTCCCTTCTCTAAAATCAATCATGTCCTTGGTAAGGATTGAAAAAAAGAAGTCTGTAATCATTTCTGGAATTCCTGCTAAATAAAATGGAGTCATTTATGTTTTTATTTTTAAAACGTCTCAAGGCTAAATTCTAGAAATTGCTTTTCATGGTAGCTGGGAAATATTTATAGGGGTTTGATTTTAGATATCTTGTGGAGAGCATTTTAGAAAGGAGAGATGCATTTTAACTCTTGGGCCTTTAAATTACCTTTCTTATCAAACCTACCACTTCACTCAACTCAGAAAGTTGAAACTGTTTTTGAATTTTTGTGTCTTTCTCAGGATCCATCAATTAAGGGAACTTTTCACTGGTCTGGCAATGAGCAGATGACGAAGTATGAAATGGCGTGTGCAATTGCCGATGCCTTCAACCTCCCCATCAGTCACTTACGACCGGTAAGTACAGGGCATTTAAAACCTCGCTTTTCGAAAGTCCAGAATCATCAGTGTAGTGTGTGTTATTGATGACATTTCCTTGTTGCTTTGGAAGCATTGGTAACATGATTTTGCAGTATGAATCACAGTGACCTTCACTTGTATGTTGGCAGTTTATACTGTTACTTTTTTTCTGAATTGTTATGTATAAAGAATACCATCAGTATTGGTAATGTTTATAGAAAAAGTATTGTCTTGATTGTGGCAGCCTTTAAAAAAATATTTTCCAGAAATCAAATCAGATTTCTTGCACCGAGGGCAAAGTAGAGAATATAAAAACCTCAACATGTAGCCTTTTATTTTTAATTTTTTGTTTTCATTTTTCTTTAAAGATAACCGACAGTCCTGTCTTAGGAGCACAACGTCCAAGAAATGCTCAGCTTGACTGCTCCAAATTGGAGACATTGGGTATTGGCCAGAGAACACCATTTCGAATTGGAATCAAAGAGTCGCTCTGGCCTTTCCTCATTGATAAGAGATGGAGACAAACGGTCTTTCACTAGTGTGTGCTGCTTTTTTTTTTTATGATAGAGTATGTGGCACTTTTTAAAGAAAAAAGGAAATAGTTTTGTATGAGTGCTCTTTAATTGTGACTTACGATCTTTCAGGTAAATGCTGTTCTTGCACTAGTGAAATTATATAAAGAAACTAAGGTCAGTAATGCCTTGTTTGAAGTAATGATGTTGGTTTTCTTCATTTTGTTTGTTCTGGCATAACTTCCTGTTTGAGTATAGTAGATTATGATTCTTCAATATTTGAGAGCCAGGATGAAACAGATCTGCTGTAGACGTCTTTTGCAGGGGAGGGAATGAAATGCATTGTTCATTCCTTTAACCTCTACAGTTTCAGGACTATTGCAACTTTGACCCTTTTCTGTTGTAAAGTGTTAAATAGTATGGAAATCATTGTTGTTCATTGTTTGCTTTGCTTGAGCCCAGATCAAAATGTTTGAAGAAAGAAACTTTATTTTTGCAACTTAAGTACAGTTTTTATGCTTGATATTCCCACATGTTATGTACGTTGGAACTCCTGCCACTCCATGCCTCCTGCTTTAGTAGCAGCGTATGGTGAACACTTAAGAGAGTATGTGTGTATGTGTCTGTAATTTTTAAATATATATAAAACTGTCCTTTTCACTCCATGTCACTAAGTGATATTTCATATGTGTGGTTATACTAATAATAATGGGCCTTGTAAGTCTTTTGACCATTCATGAATAATAATAAATATGTACTGTTGGCATGGTAATGCTTAGTTTTCTTGTATTTACTTTTTTTAAATGTAAGGACCAACCATCTAAGCTACGTGTTCTTTTACTGCTTTCATTTTTAAAAATTACATTCTTCTCATGTAATATTTGATGCATACAAGAGAGTATATAGTTGATATTTTGAGACATAAAACAGGATACAGAGGAACAGAATGAACCTACTACTTGAGATCTGGAATGTTACAGATATTGTGTCTGCTTGTGTCATTTGGTTGTTTTTTTAACTAAAATAAGTGCAATCTTGTTACACATTTACACAGAATGTTCCCTCTGAAGAATGCAGAATATCTGAATGTGTTATCCGAACCCAGTCATACTAAAGTGACCTTACCTCAACAATCTCTCTGGTCCTTAGGGAGGAAGTGGAAGAGGTAGGCGGCTTGTATGACTTGGCTTCTATTCAGAGGTCAGTGCAGACCCTGGTTTCAGGTTTTCTGGTTTTACTTGTGGGGTATTTTTTCCCTACATTATGATCTTATTCTCTCATTGGACAAAAAGTCCTAATTTACTTAGAATTGGCAGTTTAGAGAAGATCAGATTTGGATGATTTGGTTAAAGCAGCAATTCCCAAACCATGCTATGTTTTATAAATAGGGAAATACTAACCAATCAGTGCCTCAGCCCTACCCTGGAGCCACAGAAATAGAATTTCCAGAATCGATGCTTGCTAATGTAGGTTTAAATGTTGCCAGGCCCTTCTAAGGTAGCCAGCTTGGCTCATATATTTGAACAAACAAACATTCTGGGTTTGTTTGTTTGTTTGTTTAAGTTATTTCATGTAGTACAAAATTCAAGTTTTCAGAGTTATAACCTTTGTCGTCCTTCTCTAGCCACTGATTTTTCCAACTGAGGAAGAAACAAGCGTCAGTCAGATTGTGGTGTGTGTTTCTGGAGGTGCTTTGCATATATGAGACAGTAGTCTCACAACGTGTGCGTGTATGCTCTCAACCACCCCTTATTTACACAAAGAGTAGCATACTACACATTTTCCCACACTTTTTTTTCTCATTTAATATGCTTTGGAATTTGTTTATATTAGTTATAAAAAAAGCCCATGTTATTTTTGGTTATATATTTTGAAATTTCAGTCTTAGAGAAAAGTTGCCATAATAGTATAGAGAAGGCCTATATTTCTCTTCCAGATTTCCCAGTTGCCAACTTTTAGCTACATTTATCAGTTTCTCTCTTTTTATATGCACACACAATGAAGTATATGTTTTTTTCCTGAACCATTTAAGAGCATGTTGCAGCCATGATGCCAGATCACCCACTTTATTTTAATTTTATTTTATTTATTTGTTAAATATCTTTTTAAAAGACTTCATGTATTTATTTTTAGAGGGGAAGGGAGAAAGAGAGGGAGAGAAACATCAATGTGTGGTTGCCTCTCACGTGCCCTATCCCCAGCCTGCAACCCAGGCATGTGCCCTGACTGGGAATCGAACCAGCGACCCTTTAGTTTGCAGACCAGCACTCAATCCACTGAGCCACACCAGCCAGGGCAAATCACCCATTTTGTGGTATATACACTTAATGTTTTCTAAAAATTAGAATGTACTTCCACATAACCCTGTAATATAACAATCAAAATCAAGAGGTTAATGTTGATACAAATAATCATCTAATTTACAGACCCTATTCCCATTTCATCGGTTACTTCAGTAACGTCTTTTGTAAGTCTATTTGACCCAGGATTACTTGGGGCAGTTGTCACTCGTCATGCTTTAGCTTCAGCCTGAAACAGTTCCTCAGTCTTTCATGACCTTGACATTTTTGACATCTCTCTGCATGAGACACCATCAGTTTACATTGATACCTCCAGTTCTGGTGTTGCTCAGCACAGCTTATTTCAGCTTCCCTTGTTCCATATTGTAGCTCCTTGACTCATTTGTTCGCGTCATCGATAAAAATCATTCTTCAGATCACAGCAGGTGCCCCCTGCTCCCCTCATCACACAGGCATCCTTGAGCTGGTTGAGTAGCCCTGAGCCCTGGGCCATTTCTCTCATGTCAGTGACTGTGAGCCAAATCCTACCAGCAGCAAACAGTGTATAGGTGAGTTGAGAGAATTTTCTGGCTTGAAAGGCAGTATTTTGTATAGTGAAAAAAATCAGATCTGGATTTGAATGTGATTCTTCAACCACTTGCTCCTAGCAAGTTATGTTTTTCTTTGAGTTTCAGGTTCTTTTCAGCGTCACATGGGAGAAATACCACCTGTTTTCGCCAGTCTGTTGTTCAAATGCCTGGAGCACAGATAACTAGCCACGTGTAGCATTGGATTCATTAAGTGCCTGCGAGTGGGTCTTGGGGGAGAGGGACTGTACTTGGTACTACAGTAGAGGCTCCGTAATATGTGATGGAGAGAGCCATTGTTGGAATCAAGTTGGCCTTTTATGTTAATGTATTATATAATAATGTATACGTAAGAGTGCAGTTCGTCTACTAGAGACCTCGGCCCCACATTAGGGTAAACAATTTTGGATTCCTTGCTAGATTACGTTAGAGCTCCCGCTCAGTTCACAGGTCCTGTAATCAGCTCTCAGCTTCCACATGTCCTCTTATCTTCCTGTTATTAGTGTAGTACCTTCATCCTCAACTTGACATGTCACCCACCTCCCTCCCTCCAATCTGGAAATTATCTACGTTAGTCTCTCCAAAGGGTAGAAGTCCAGTAATCTGGAGGTGGAGGTGCTGCAAAGGGGATCTGGGAATCTAATTTCACTCTTTACTCTCCCTTCCCTTTCATCCAAGACTCAAAAGTGTATGGTTAGAGCCTTTTCAGGATTTTCAGAATAAATTACTTTGGCTTGGGGTTGGTTAACTCATTTTCCATTAATCCCCTTTTCTTTCCAGCATCCCAGATTTTGTTACTGTGGTCTCCTTTCCGGTTCTCCCTATTCTTGTTACTTTAGGTCTTTTAAAAAAAATGCATTTTTTACTGGGGTCTTGGGAGGAGATGATACTTGTATTCCATCCACCATCGTAAAATGGAACTTCCTACTTACATGGGTTTTTATGGGCTTGGCTCATGACGCGCTTCCTGACTCGCCTGAGCAGACCGCTGTTTGCTTTAGTTCGACAACAGTGTTGTGGCCTGGCCAGCCTGAATTGCTCTTCTTTGCCATCACGGCTCTGGGAAGGTTAGGGAACTACAACTGGAATATGAGTGTCCTAGATGAGGTCATCATTTAATACAAATGAAGCACCAGGTTACCTTTTATTTTTGGCTGTTAACGTTGCCTGGATTTCATCTGGAAGAAGCGACATGGTTATTAGGCATGATTCCTACTCTTTTCGAGTGTCTTTTAGTTAAAAAGATTTAAATATTTCGTGAACTCCTGGGGACTTCTTACAGACGGCCAAGGTTAAGCTCGAAAATTGAGAACAACCAATTCTCTGATTCTGCCAAGAGCAATTCTTGGGAGACAATGGGGGTCAGCATATTAACATTGTTGATCTGAAAGAAAGCTAATAATGTTTATCCTTCACATAACGTTCCAATCTGTTTTTAAGTTAGCGTCGGAATTTTTGTATTTTCATTTGCGAGATATATAATTTAATTTGATTTTCGCAAGCAGTATTTGAATTTTCTTTGCCTGGGGGTGGTGCTGACTCAATATTAAATGATAAGAAAATTAATATTACATATCATATATCTGAGCACATTAAGGATGATCTGGGTGCCAAAATAGGGTAATTTGCTATAGCGTATTAGTTTTCTATGAGGCTTTAACAAATTACCACCAGTGTAATGGCTTAAACAATTTGAATGTATGTTCTTATGGTTCTATCAGTGAAATGCCTGACACACGATTCACCGGGCTAAAACCAAGGTGTCTCCAGGCTACATACCTTTCTGGAGGCACAAGGAAAGAATACACTTCCTGCTCATTTGGGTTGGTAAAATTCAGTTCCTTGCGTCTGTGGAAACAAGGTACCAGTTTTCTTGCTGGTTATAAGCTGAGGCCTGTTGCCAACACCAAAGGTCACCACATTTCTTGGCCCATGGCCGCCTCCTTCATCTTGAAAGCCAGCTTGAGTGAGTTGAGCCCTCAGGTCAAATCGACCCAACCCTTCTGTCTTGTCTCTCTCTGACCACAGCCAAAAAAGCTTCTCCAGTTTTTAAGGAAGCATGTAATTAAATTGGGTACCCCAGAAAATTAGGGCTAATCTCCACTTCTCAAGGTCAGTAACCTTAAATCACATCTACAAAGTCTACTTTTCCATGTAAGGTTCTGGGATTCAGGTTGTCGACATCTGCGGGTAACTGTCATCCTGTCCACTGTGTAAACTAGATCCAGTTTGTTCTGTAACTAAAAAATGAAATTATTTAGAATTGGCAGCTTCAAAACTCAAGGTAAAAATGTTCTAAAATGAATGTGTCCCATCATTTGCTTAAATTTGTTAAATCGGGATAACAGAAACACAACCAGCCTTTGACAGCTTTCCTTCTCCCCAAATCTGGTTATTTTATTTTTACTTTGCCTTTGTTTAATCTTTGGTTAAGATTCTTCGTAATAGCAAAGATTGTATTTTATTCTTTTGTAAATATTGACTGCATCTACCCCCAAAGTGACAGCCATCACAGTGGGACAGATAAAAATGGGACTTTTTTTCTTCTTGCTATTCTCAGACATTGTCACTTAAATGGAAACCAATTTAAAATGGAGATACTGAATAGTTTAAGAGGCAAATGTTGCCTTTCTGTGATATCTCTTACCCAAAAACTTCAGTATGATCCTAAGACAAGACTGGCACTGTCGTCTACTGTCCTTTGTCATGCTCCAAAAAGAAGTTGATTATCTTGGAAGGGCTTCAAAAGCAATTAAGAAAATCCCTTATGTGAAGTTACATTTCAGACAGGACAAATTAGACGTATGGGGAAATGTCCTGATAAAGTACTCGAGAAATAATGAGTCTGTATACAATTTGTAATTGCTCCTGCAAAAATTTACAACATAAAAGAGTCTGTTAACCTGAGACTGGAAGCTCAGATGTATTTTTTTTCCCCATTACAAATGCAAACACTTTATGAAATTGAGCCCAGAGCATTTTTAAATGTCCAAAAATGTAATTCAAAACATTGTTTATTACACTTCTGTCTGGGCTCTTCAGTTCGTCATGAGCTGCTTTGTTAAGGCTGATTTTTAAGCCAGCAAGTCAGCAAGGGAAAGATGGCCGTTTTGGCTCAACAGTGTGGGGCAGGCAGGCCTACAGGGCCTGGTGCCCCAAGAGGATGCTGATGGGCAGCGACTAAAAAGACGTTTTAGTTAAGTGTCTGGGAAATAGTTGCTTTCAGTTGTTTCTTTGAATGAAGAGATAGATGGCCTTCAGTCTGCATAGCCCCACGCTGGTGGCCACAGAGCAGTGCAGAAGCTAACGAGGACCATAATGAGTTGTTGGGGACAGGAGTCCGCTGGTGATGGCTGGGGATATTCAGTCACAAATAGGTGTCATTTAGATAGATAGAGTATTTTCATCTCATTGCTGGGAAATCCAAATACAATTTCCCTCCCTTATGAACTGCTATTCCCTTCTGAGTGAAATGATTTCAACTCTTCCAAACTATTTTATCCTGAATAAAAGAAAATTTACCCAAACTTTTGAAGTATGGATGTGCTCATTGCTAATTTTTCCCCCCGTGATAAACATTAGCAAGGAGGAAGTTGTTCTAGGGTTATACAATATTTATAGGCCACTTCTTATTTGCGAAGGGTTTGAAGGTCCCTTAAATATGAACTGTTTCCAAATAACCTTGGGCTCGTTTTTCATCTTGATCCAAATCCCACAGAAGCAAACCAATCATGAAGCTCTCTGAAGAGTCACCAGGAGCCCCGGGCTCAGAACCCAGCTGTGGAGAATGAACTGTTAGGTTCTGTGCTGCCTGAAGCTTCAAGGAACTGAACCATGGGGACTGATGTTCATTTAGGAATCAAAGTTGGTGCTTTGTTTCCAGAAGCCTTTGCCTGAGCCAAGGAAGGTAAACTCAGTCCCTCATAGGAGTTCACATTGTACAGACTTTGCCTTTTGCACAATTCCTCTTGAAATGGTTCAATGCAGCAATGTCTTTTCCTCTTAAAGAATAGGGAACCACAACAAAGCCAGTGAAAAACAAACACTGGGGTATCCCTATTCGCAGGACACCTCTGATTTCTAAGTGGGCCTTCACTCATGTTCTGTCCCACTGTCATGGGTCCGTGTTCACTCTTGGTGAGCTTTTCCCCACTCCCACCCACAGGTCCATACACCAAAGCCTCCCCGTTATGTCTCTCACCTTGATTGCCCTTCCTCTGATTTGCAACTTGAGTGCATTCTTTTCTAACTCCTGCACACGGGTGTGTCCTGATGCGCTCTGGTGTTGGCATTTGACATGGTAATAATGCGTAAGTGCATTTCTAGGTGCCTGCCTTGGATAACTCCATCGATGCTCCGAATAACCCTCTTGGGTAGTTAGGATTCCCGTGCTCGTTTTATAGACAGAGAAAGAGGAGGCACGGCGATGATAAGCGCATCGTCTGTCTTACAGCCGGCAAGTGGCGGACTCAGGATTCACATGGCCCAGGGCCCTCGCTGTTCACCCCTGCTCCTCATGGGCTCTCATAGTGGGTGCAGGGCGAGCGTCAGCGCTCAGTCCGTAGACTCGGGCCTGAACGCAGACCCTGATATTTCACTAGCTGCCTCGCCGCGGGCATATCGAGCACCTTCTCTGAGCTGTGGTTCCTCTGCAGTAAAATAGAGATAGTTGTGCGAAGAAAGCTGAGATGAGCCCCATAAAAGTTCATGACCACAGTAGGTGTGTAAGAAAATATAAAGTGCTAGCTAACCCTTTCCCTCACTGTCCCCTCAAGTATATAATCTGCCAATGAAATGAGCGGATGTCTGTGTTGATGGGGAATGTAGTTTAATATGTTCCCTTACAAGTTAACTTCAGGCATCCGGACGCTTCAGATTGGCAGACTTTCCGACGCGTCAGTCCGCCTAGGCAAGGAATGCACCTTCTCCGAGGTAAAAAGTTACATGTTCTTGGTGTACTTGCTTTTAATGTGGAGCTTTCGTGTTTACTGTACACATTCTCATCAATATGATCTTCAGGAAATGTTTTGAATGGAGAAATGGAGCGGAGCAGCAACCACCTGCTCGTGGGTTTGAATCATATCACAGAGGCTGAGCGGGTGCTCCAAGAACGGCAATGACCCATGGCAAATGCTTCGGCGGCCGTCAGCCTAGTCCCTGGCCACGGGGCCAGCTGTTTCCAACTGCGCACTGGTGGGAGCTTCCTTGTCCAAGTTGGACCCTTTCTGGGAACCACACGGGCTATTAATTTTCCAATGGCAAATATAACTGCAGATGGCTGTGTACAAGACTGGGTTACAGGATAAGCGTGACGGGGTATACAATTTCTGGGGATGAAATGGAGAAGTTTTATCTCTGCCGTTAACACATCACAATAGCAAGTGAATGCGCAGGCCTTGGCCAAGTGTCAGTTACACTTGTTTATATGTGATAAGACTATGAAAAGGTTATTCTGTTCGTGTACTTCTTCAGAGAAGCCCTCATTATTTTCATCAGTTTGGACGAACCTTTCTCTACCCCTTTCTTTACTTGGCTTTACAGTATGTAAGTCTGAGTCTGTGAATCCACAACTGTTTATTGAGTATCTACCATGAGTAATTTCCTATGCATGTGCGGAAAGCAAGAAGAACAAACAATGATTCTTGTCCTAAAGGATCTTGAAATCTAAAGAGCTAAGAATCAAACATGTAAAAATGTTACACCGACATACTAATATTTTTAGGGCTACAGCTATTTGCAAACTACCGACTTGGAGGTTGTCCCAGTGGCCAAATCTGGGGCAACTTTCGCAATAATAGTAATAATAATAGAAATAGATTATATTCTATAGAATAGATATATTCGAGTCCACACTGATGTAAGTAAATAATTGAATGAACAAATCAGCAAGATGAGACAGTTCTTTCTTAAAGTGGAATTCCAGTTAGTGAATACAGCAGGTAGATATGGTGGGAATAAAACCATTTGTCAGACACCACAGTAATAACTGTTGTAAGCAATAACATTGATGGGAGCTGGAATGAGTGAATGAAAGTATGAGAAGAAAAAGCATATTACAGTTTCAAAGTGTCACCTCATAAAGTGTTTATTATTTACAAAGGAAAAGATATTAACTACAGTGCAGAAAACTTGCAGACACTGCCTTGACCAAGGGATCAAAGTTAACATCACATCAATGAGCCCCCTTGACATGCGTCTCCTGATAACGATGCACTGGGAAGGATATGGCATCACTTCTGGGTGGTCTTATCCAAAATGCAGAACCTCAATTTAAGTGACGACAAAAGGGTTCACACTTGTTAAGGTCAAGAAAAATAAAGACTGAGGAACTGTCCCCGGTTGGAGAAGACTAAAGAGATAGGAAGCCTGAAAGCAATGTGGCATTCCGGGCCAGAAGAAAGGCAGTTGCCAAAATTTGAATCAGGTATGCAGGTTAAGGCATGTTATCAATACTAATTTACTGTTTTGAATAATTTCATGACAGTCAACAAGTTGTTTACATTTGAGGAAGCTGGCTCAATGAAATTAAATTATTATAATTTAGTTATTGCTCTTTTTGTTGTCATGTTATTTGATATTGGATTCCTCTTATCTGAAATCAGAAATCCCCTGACTGAGTGAAATACTTATTTTTGTCTCATTTTCACAACCCTATAATGTCAGGCTTATTCCCTTCATTTATAGATCACAGAACTAAGCCTTAGGTAATTTACATAACCTTCCCAAGATCACACAGTAAATGACAGAGGCAGGATTTGAATCTATGTCTGCTTGACATCAAAATTTTTATTATAAAAATAATCGACTGGATAAGTAATGTGTTATTTTAAAATGTAATGTATTTTCAAAAACTCTACCTTGTTCCAAAGAAGGCTGGAGGCAGACAGCTTGAGAGTTGGATTCAGGTTAGGGGAAATACAGGCTAAATATTAGAAGATATTTACAAGCACAGAGTAGAACTCTAATTCTGTGGTGTGGGAGGGTATGCCAGTTAGCCTCAGTATGGACTTCCTGTGAAAAACTAACGTTTGACAGACCGTGTGATCAAGTAAACCAGGTAATGGAGGCATTTTTCCAATGGGATACATATTTGGTTTAAGCGTTTGATGGATGGTTTTTAAAATATGGGAGTAGTTTAAGGAAAAGCAAACAGTAGGGCATGTTAAAATATCCATTAACTAAATACCCTGAAAAGGTATAAAATGCCTCCAGCTGCCAAAAAACAATTAGGCTGCAAATATGCCTTTGGTTACCTCACCACACATTCCCTGAACATTTAGTTCTAATTAATTTTCTTCATTACACAACAATGCCTCTCCTAATTACACTAGAGAAATTCTATAAACCTACTAGCTATTCAGAGCCTTTATTGCACAAATTCTGGTAGGTCCCTATTATAAGCAAATCCTCACACTCTAATTTATACATACCTTATCTCAGCAGACACGAGCTACTTAGTAAACCCTTGACAGCCAGCAAACTAATCCTGTATGTGACCATATTCCAAATCAGTGATTTTAGCGTGATGGAACATCAAGGCTGAATAATTTAAAACCTACCAAGGTAAAGGTGAGAAGTACAAGCACAAGAACCATGTAGCATCTGAATTCATACACATGTTGCCAAAGCTTGTGATCCCCGGATCAGCAAGAGGCCGGCGCAGAGGAACCAAACGCCTGTGCTGTCGCCAAACTGGTACGTGCAAAGGGCAGGTGGGGGCGGTGGTCAGGCAGCAGAAGCAATGCAGCACATAAAAAGCACAGAAGAGTAAGCGGAGACCCCAACCCATCACTCAGTAAAGAGGAAATGGGGGCAGCCCTGTGAGCTGGGACTGAAGTCGGGATGCCCCGAGCACCCGACTAGAGTGACGCAGCACAATTTCTCAGAGCCCGTTCCTGGTTGGTGACAACAGTGGGTCAGTTAGGCTGAAGACAGTTTGATCCTGGCGAAGCCATTTTGGGCTTCATTTCCCAGCCACGTAAAAGTTTGTGATATTAATTTCCAGGGTTTGGGAGGGTGACATGTGGGACCACCAGTACAAACACATCTTTAGTGTGCAAAGCTCAAAGCCAACCGATGAATTTTGCAGCTTCACTTTCGATGCCTGGAGGGTGCTAATCAACCAACCGTTTCAGCCCAGGCCCGGGGACCTGCTTCTGACTCTTATTTTTTTTTAATATGAAATTTTCCTCATGACATTAGATAAAAAATAAGCTAGAGTTTTGCCACTCAAAGAGTGGTCTGTGAATCAGCAGCATCGACATCACTTGGGAGACCATTAGCTCCCAAAGCTACTGAAACGATTTGCATTTTAACGAGATCCCCAGGTAATTCGTATGTGCACTGAAGTTTGAACAGCATGGGTGTGGAGTAGTCGTCCTCAAACTTTAGCATGCCACAGATTCATCCAGGAGGCACTCCATCCCCAGAACTCCCACTCCCCTAGGTCTGGGCTCAGACAGAGAATTTGCATCTCTAACAAGTGTCTTAGGAGGCTTCTGACATATAGATTCTTCCCTTTGTTAAGGACTTGTGGAGTTTCGGAGGTTAAATTGCTGGAGGTTTTGGTAGCCATGAGCTCTACCAGAGTTATGGTTCCTGGAATGTGGATTTGTGCAGTCTTTTTTAGGTGATTCTGGAAATTCTCCATGTTTGAGGAGACAATTAGTGATTTCCAATGGAGGAAGATTGTTAACAGCACAGGTTCCTGGTCCCCACCCTCAAAATCTCCCTCTAAATGAGTGGGTCCTGGATGAGGTCCAGAAATCTGCATTTTCGATAAACATGCCGATGTTTCTGAGACAGGTGGCTAATAGACGCACCCTGAGAAACATCGATCTAAATGCGGGGCCTTCTTAGCCGCGGAGTTCCAGTGCTGCCCAGCGCGGCAGCCGGCGCGCCGCACCGCGCCGTGATTGAAGCTGACCCAGGAAATCAGTCCACTGGGCTTTTCCTCACGGAAGCCCCAGTAGAACCTACTCCTCCTTTCTTAATTATGTCTGGCCAGCAGTGAGCACTCCAAATGCTGGGCTCTTTAATCTACTTATCCATCTTACAACTCCAATTAGCCAGATGCAGCCATCCATCTGGTTACTATGAGGACAAGCTGTTAATTTGTGAATGAAAAAAGGCGTAAAGGTCTTGCAAACTACAAAAACTAGCAAGGAGCTCTGGAAAGGTAACGTTTACCACAATCTTTGCAAAGCAGGGTGAGGGGACAGGGGAATTCATTTGTTATAATAAAAGAAGGAAATTCGTTTTGGCGAAGGGAAGCGAATGAAGATTTAGGCAGCTCTAGGTACCCATGTGATTTGCCCCGGGTCGTCTCTGAATTTAGTATCTTTAGCTGTAAAATAGGAAGATGATAGGACTCATCTTCATCTTAGGGAAATGAGATTTCATTGAGCTCAAGTAAGCCAAAGCACTTTGTAAAAAGCAACAAATATTTTCAATAGGCTCTATACATTTCTTTTACTTATTTTATACATATATAGGGAATCTCTTCTCATGCACACCTGACACTTTATGATTAGTGTTTTTCTAGCAAGCAGATCATACACTTTGATTACATGGCAGCTTTACTATTTTATAGTCTTCAAGTATGTCTTTCTTTGGATTCTAAAATCGATAGCAAAACACATTGTCCTGTTGTTTCCAACCTGTCTTAAACTTAAATGTACATTGAAATGTATCATGAACTGAATGTGTCCCCCTCAAATTCACACGTTAGATCCCTAGCCCTCATCGATGTGGTGGCATTTAGAGGCGGGCCTTTGGGAGGTAATTAGGTTTACATTCTGTCTTGAGGGCAAGACCTTCATGATGTGATTAGCGCCATTATAAGAAGAGGAGGAGGGAGATCTTTCTCTTCCTCCCTGCCTCCCTGCCTCCTTCCCCCTATGTGCAAACAGCTGAGAAAGGCCAGGTGAACACACAGAGAGAAGACAACCATCTACAAACCTGGAAGAGAGCCCTCACCGAGATCTAACTCTGCTGGCCCATTGAGCTTAGACTTCTCGGACTCCAGAACTGTGTCAGCCACCCCAGCCCATGGCGTTCTATCATAGCAGCTGAGCCGCCTAAGACAGAGTCCCCGGAGAGCTTGTTACAACGAAGACGAAGATGGCTGAGTGCACCCCCACAGCTTCCGATTCAGTGTGGGCCTCAGAATTTGCATTTTTGACAAGGTCACGTTCTTAATTATGCTGGTTGTGGGTCGCATTTTGAGAACGATTGCATTAAAACAAAAATGTCCTTGATTATAAAATGTAAGCTTCATTTACTTAAAAAAGGTAACATTCTCCGCCTCAAATTCCTACTCCTGGTCTCTAATTTAAAAGGAACATATTCCATATTTAGAGCTGAATCAAGGTAGTAGAAAATATACACTTAGTGACCTTGGATGTACTTTTGTAACAACACTGGTCTAAGCATAGTTTTTGTCTTACTATGTTGTTAAAAAAATTAAAAACCTTCCAGCTACCCAGAAGTTTATGACCAAGCTGGGGAGACCACAGATACCTGGTAAAACACTTCGTGAATAATTACTGAGCAAAATAAACTATAAATGCAAAACAGCAAGTTCCCAGGTGAGAATGCTGACACATTCCTAAAAGAAGTAATTGAGAAGTAAATCCCAAATGCTCAGAAAATCTACTTTATCACTTCAGCTTTTATACAGCTACCTGGAGACAAGCCTCGTGACTTCAGTTCAACCAGAGGTGGTGTAAAACTTGGAGACACTTCTGTTGCCCTATCTGTCCTATGTCATTAAAGCTTCCAAGCTCTGTTCCTCAGAGTGTGATCTGTGGACCATCTGTAGCAGAATTGCCTTGGAGACCTCTTCAATGTACACATGAAGAATGACCAGTGAAAACGAATCTGCAGAGCCTGGTCTTGCAAACATCTCATGTGACCAGTTCACCAGAGAAATCTGTTTATTTAGTTTGGGAGGCCACCTCAGGAATCTCTTCCCAACCCCACCCAACGTACCTAACTCTGGGATTACCACGTTGCCTTAGACAACTCTGTTTGGCAGCAGCTGGAAGAGGATGTTCGGTTTTCATTTTGAGCCTCAGTTTCTGGGTAGATTTAAAGTCCTACCACGTACTTGATCTAACCTGCGATAGGAGTCTTCCCTGTGCATAGACATCTGGGATGGACAAATGGGACACCAGGGAGGAAGGACTCCTATACACACGCCCAGGAAGAGGAGCTGGTGCTGCTGGTAGTGTGAAGAGCCAGACTGCCGTTGGTTGGGTCCCAGTAAGCTTGACGGACGAAGTTAAGAGGTAGGCTTCTTTTACCTCTTTTTTTGGTTGTTTTGTGACTAAAAGGAAAATTGCCTTGATTCACCCATGCTGTCTCAAAAATGTGGATGATATGAAAATAGAGTCCTGTGGTCCAGTTGTGAATTTCAATGGGATACGGCCTTTCTTGTTTAACTCCATCGAGCAGTTTCTAATTATGAATTCATACACACCTCTAAAAGCAGCAATAGCCCTGGCTGGTGTGGCTCAGTGGATTGAGCACCAGCCTGAGAACCAAGGGGTCGCTGGTTCGATTCCCAGTCAGGGAACCATGCCTGGGTTGCAGGCCAGGTCCCCAGTAGGGGGCGAGTGAGAGGCAACCACACATTGATGTTTCTCTCCCTCTCTTTCTCCCTCCCTTCCCCTCTGTCTAAAAATAAAATAAATAAAATCTTAAAAAGAAATAAAAGTAGCAATAAGCACAAAGAAATCTAATTACATTGAATTAATATGATAATGAGTATATATTGGTGTAGGATTTTAGATTATTAAATAAATAAAGATACAATACACATTTGCTGCCTGCCATGTTCACCATTTTCCACCTTAAAATATATTCCATGATCTGATTTCTTAAATGACTGCATAGCCTCCCAATGTGTTGATATCATCTCTGATGATAGGACATAGTATCATTTGACAGCCCCTAATAAGACTTTTCTATTTTATACCAGGTGCCTTTCTAGCTCTTTCCTAATGATCAAGGGATAATGTTCTGATTACCGTAATTGTTCCACTTCCCTCCCTCCAGGATCATTTAAGTTCTTATTTTTATCTTTCAGGGCTTGCTGAAAGCAAATGCAACAACCCCAACCCCTTCTATTTCACTCATGAATTCATCTGTTTGGCAAATATCGAGGACATGAAGTGACTCGGGTACAAACCCTGCCTCTCATGGGTTTTATTCAGGCAGAACCCAAGGGCAACAGACAAACAAAAATAAACACATAGCCCTGGCTGGTGTGGCTCAGTGGATTGAGCGCCAGCCTGCAAACCAAAGGGTCGCTGGTTCTATTCTCAGTCAGGGCACATGCCTGGGTTGCAGGTCAGGTGCCCAGTAGGGGGCATGTGAGAGGCAACCACACATTGATTTTTCTCTCCCCTTCTCCCTCCCTTCCCCTCTCTCTAAAATAAATAAGTAAAACCTTAAAAAAAAATGTAATTTAATACCAGGTAGTGGCAATAATCACTTAACTAGGCCTAGAATTATTACTCTTAATTGGAATAACATCTGTTATCATATAAACGCATTTGTCAGCCAAATCAGAGCCAAGGGGAGGGGATCGAGGGCCCTCCCCACCAATACGCACACGCACTTCTTGCTCGGTCACGGCCAGACAGCCTTCTGATTCCCCCTTTCATCTACCACACAAAGAGCCTATCTGATTATTAGCTTAATGTGTGACAATTTTAAAATTAGGTAAAGGATGCTAGGCCTCCTTTCTAAAGCAGATCATTTTGTTTATAATGGTCTTGACTTTGGCTTGTTGCCCGTTGTTTTTGTGGTTTATCTTTTATTGGTGGCTTCCCCCCAACCTTTTTTAAAAAAATCAATAAAGGCTTTAGATCGTCACAGACAGTGTTGAGAGTCCAGTTTCTCTTTTCAAATTGTATAGAATGCTATTTATTGAGTATTTCTGGGGTCAAGCAAATCAATAAAAGAGGCCAACCGCAGTCTGCCCCTTCGAAGGTTCCAGCTCACTGAGCGTGTGGCAAAAGCTGGACTTTAATATCTCAAGAAAAAGGGGCGGATCCCAATACCGACTCCTGTGTCACACAACAGAGGGAGAAAAATCTGTCTGGACAGTTGTTATGGCTCCTCATTGAATTTCTCAGCTGTCTGTTCATGGATGAGCTTCTAATTAACCCAAAACTGGCTTCTAGGAGGTCAATAAAAATCTGACCCTTTTTCAAAAGTAATTTTCAGAGCGACTTTCTGGTCATTTTAGAGAGCATGGAAGCATAAAAGCATTTTGCCTTCCAATGGGAGTTCTTTTCTGTTAGTGTCAAAGATAAAATCTCCCTGATCCCTTTTCTGTTCAACTAAACAACTCAAAGAATTTTCCTATCATTTTTCTGTCATTCAAACCTAAGCAGGCTTACAGGGCACACTAATGATATCTAGGATTGGCTTGTGTGGACCCAGATGGCTTTTGCATATTTTCATTACGCCTTTATTTGGTAATCAGAGGAAGGTTATTTTGATTCGTATATAAGCAGTCCCGTGGACAGACGAAAGTCGGAACGAAGGGAACCAGCAAGTATTATGAATATTCCCCATCAGAGGAAATTATTCTTTTAGCCTCGTCTTTATGGGAAAGGAATTAGGACGGGCAAGTTCAAAACTTGATCGGTCTGATCATTCTAGAATCTGTTTCCTTCGTTGTGGCGTGGTTAAGTTTTCGTGGGTGAAAAAGAAAGGGTGGTCTACTGGTTGGTTTGAGCTGCCATAGCAAGGTGCCACACAGCCTGGGTGACTGAAATGACAGGCACTGGTTTCCTCGCTGTCTGGGAGGCTGGAAGCAGACATAGGTGCCATTAGGGTGGGCTTCTGGTAAGAGCCGTCTTCCAGGCTGGCGGACAGAGCTTTCTTGCTGTGTTCTTACATGGCCTTTTCCTTGTGCAATTGCAAAGGGGGCACTGCGGCTTCACTTCCTCTTCTTCTAAGGACACGACTTCTGTTGGATTAGGACCCCACCCTGGTGACCTCATATACACTTGTGACCTCATTTATCTTCTCAAAGGCCTTGTTTGCAGATGTGGTCACACTATGGGTTAGGGCATCAACATAGGGATCTGGGGGGAGGACACAATTCAGTCTAGAGCCGACGGACTGATTCTGAGGGACTCTGGTGGGCACTTGCTGGAAAAGTGCTTTCCAAGTGTGAAAAGCCGTCCGGGCTCTGTCGCTGAAACGGTTAGGGAGGCGAATGATCACCCGAAATGAGACCTTTGAGGAGAACTGAGGGAGCCTCAGGCCTGACTATGCTTGTTGACACAGGGCCCGTGGTCCCCATTCAGAAGTTTGTGGATAGCTTTCAACCTACCTATGACACAGGTACCCAGGCTTGAGCCTGGAGACCGTCCACAGTCCACCCTGTAGGCTCCCCAGAGCTCTCTTCTGCAGGTTAAGTGAAGGCCACCTTTGGCTTTACCTTTCGCATTAATCCCCAGCCCAGCTACACGTGTTCCTGAGCTCTGGATTTGATGCCTAGCTAACGACCGGGGTTGTCGAGGATTTAGGGGTGTTTCCTTGTGCTCTTTAGAAGCGTGGGCAAGTCCACACAATTTTTTAACCTGCCTTACTCTATATATGTCCTGGGTCTCAGCCTTCACTGGGGAGCGGTTGTGTCCTCTTTGGACATAAACGTTCTTGCTGTCAGGGAAATCGAGTCTGATTCCTCTTTCAGACTAATTCAGGCTGCAGCTGTGATGCCGTGTATTTAATCACACCCCTGCTGTTGGCTTTTTAGGTTGTTGTTACTCCCTCTTTTTTGATGTGGCTGTCAGCACACTTGTATGTCCTACCAAATGAGACTGAAAATGTCTGTTTCGGAGACTTGGATATTTACAGTGGGTATCGAGCAAGGTTTTTTGTGTTTTGTTTAAACTACCTGGGCATTTACTCTTATATGGAGTTATAAACAAGCAGAAAGGTAGGGGGCGTTGAAACAACACTAAGGAGCAGAAAGCACATGTCAGCATCCCCAGCCCTCTTACACCCCAACAACCTCTTCTCTCTCCTGACCCCTTTCCTCAATTCCTTACACATTTTTTTGGGGGGGAGAAAGTAGAGTGGGTCGCTTTTTACTCTGATAAAATTATAAGTTTTAAAAATACTTGTAAGTATATTACAAAGAGCTCCCCTTTAAAAAGACTTTATTATTTCTTTTAGAGCAGCTGTAGGTTCACAGCGAGATTAAGGGAAATTTCCCATATACACCCTGTTCCCACACATGTATAGCCTCCCCTGTTAGCAAGACCCCTCACCAGAGTGGGACATTCTTACATCGATGAACCTATATCGACACATCGTAATAACCTGAAGCCCATAGTTTCTTGAGGGCTCACTCTTGGTGCTGTACATTCTGTGGGTTTGGACAAATGTATAATGATATATAAGCATCATTATAGTATCACACGGAGCATTTTCACTGCCCTAAAAATCCTCTGTGTTCTGTCTGTTCATTCCTCCCTCCCCCTGACCCTGGGCAACCACTGATCTTTTTACCGTCTCCATGGTTTTGCCTTTTCCAGAATGTCCTATAGTTGGAATCATACAAGCCAGATCATTTTTGAGAACAGGACACAAAAGGCTGGAAACTGAGTGAGATTGGGGTCTTCCAACTGTGAGATTTACTGGTTGTTCCGTTAATGTGTCCCAAATATCAGTATTGTTAGGTTTTTCCACTTGGGCTGGTTAGATTATTTTGTTAAAATTTGCGCAGAGGGTATAATTAGGGGTGCCAGTATTCTGGGCTCAGGTGCGGGAGGGAGGCTGGGGGTCTCATGTTTGGTTGGTGGACTGTCTCTTAATTTTCCTGTTTTGGGTAGACGATCCTATCTTGGCCGCGAATTGTCCTCACTGGCTGTCTGGGCAGGGCCTAACTGCTTATGCTACAGACTCGGCCAGCCTCCAGGTTTCTAGCACTGTCCTTACCCACGGTCCCAGCGGTGCCGAAGGGGACAAACCCCTCCGCATTTTGGGTTCTGATGTCCAAACGGGTTGCTTCTTGGCTCTCCTTACTGACAGCCTAGGATTCTCCTTCCCCGGGTCTACGAAATCAGTGACCCCTTGGTCCAGGTCCCCAAGTTTTATTTTCATTTTCTCTTCTCTTTGTCCTTATGAGCTTTTGCCCTTTTAAATTATCCTTTTAGTGTGGATATAGTGAGGTTTGGGGAGAGAGAGGCGGTAATACCTGTGTTCTCTTTCCTGAATTTTATTGGAAGTTTCCTAACAGTTTTTTCGTGTTGTGTTTTGATTCCCACGTAGGTGAAGCGTACGGCTGATTCAGAAGCCCTGCTGGTTTATCTCCCGGCCTCATTCTTACAGTTACAAGCTCTGGAGGGAGACAGATTGCCGTTCAAACCACGGCTCTGCCAGTCGCTACCTTTCTCGCCCTGGGGGAGTCACTTCGCCTCTCCAAGCCTCAATTTCCTTACTTCACAATGAAGATTAAAATGGTATTTGCCTCCCAGGAATGTGTTAGGGATTAACTGAGACAATAGGTTTAACGAGTTACCAAATGCCCAGGGGCGTAGTAGGTGCTCAGGAAATGGCTGTTTTTAGCCTTGTGCTAATCCGCATGTCAGTTTAAGATATGAGCACAAAGTGGTCAAAAGAGAGCTATGACTTTTTCAGGAATTGAGTCTGTTTCTGAAACGCTGACGCCTATGAGAGGTAATCTTTAGGTCTCCCCTAGACGGGCAACTCATTCACTCACTCACTCACTCATTCATTCATTCAACAAGAAGTGCCCGGGATGTGGAAGGTTCTAAAGTGTAATGTAAATATATATAAGTAAAATATAAAGTATAATATAAAGTATAATATATCCTGTCAGTGAACCATTAAATACTACACAATGCCTCACAGAAAGGGACATTGCTTCATAAGAAGGCAATAGAATTAGGAAAATATATTTAATATTCTCTAATGTCCAGTATAAATTAAAATTGCTTTGTCATAACATTCCCCCCCTGCAACAATTTCCCTGTGTGTTGATTTGGTTCCTAAGTGGGGTCTGTTTCTTGTTTTCTAATTCTTAGACCCCAGTGTTCTCTTAGCTCTATTTTCCCCCTTCCCTGACGTTTCCATTTCCTTTTTCTCCCTATTTCTTGGCTTGTTGAAGAAACGAGGCAAGTGTCCCACAGAAAGCCCATGATCTGGATTTGGGCAATGCCTCCTTATTGTGCAGGTTAACTCGCTCCCCTTCCGCTAGCGTTCTGTGCAGTTGGGAAGGTAGAGCTAAAGGTGAATTAGTGTCCACACCAATTTATTTTGGGGGAGAATAACATGTTACATTTTATCACTCATGTGATTTGTAATGTTTGTCGTTTACCATTTAGTGACACTAATATTGGTCGGTGGGGTCAGATGGTGATGTGTGCGCCCTTTCAGAGTATAGACTTCCATCAACATGTTATTGCATTTAAAAAATCATCGATTGGTGATTATTAGGCATTGCATTGTGTGCCCCCCAAAAGATATGTTAAACCCTTACCCCTGGGACCTGTGAATGTGGTCTTACTTGGAAATAGTGTCTTTGACGGTACAATCGAGTTAAGATGAGGTCATTGAGGGGGCCGAAGTCCAGTGCGACTGGAGTCCTGTAAGAAGAGAGCTGCCACAGGGAGTCAGAGACGCAGGGAGAAGGTCGTGTGACGACCAAGGCGGAGACTGGAGTGACACAGTGGCCAGCCAAGGAGTGCCAAGGAGCCGTGGGCCACCAGCAGGAGGGAGGGAGAGCCAAGCCAGAATTGTCCCCAGAATCTCAGCAGGAACACAAGCTTGCGGACGCCCTCATTTCAGATTTCCAGCCCCCGGGACGGGGAGAGGATGCATTTCTGATGTTCTCAGGCACCCAGTGCGTGGTACTTCGTCACAGCAGCCCAGGAAGCTGACACCAGGACCACGGCCTGGATTTGGTGATTTCATTAAAAAGGTTGTGAAATGATGACTGTAAAATTCTTTCATTTCTTCAGAATTTATTAGCTGGGATTCTTTTAGATAGAAGGACCTTCTTTCCTTCACTAAAGGTATTTTTTATTGCCTTGAAATATATTCACCTGAGAAAGGTGCAGTATATATATTTTTTTAATTATCAAATTTCAGAGTAATGAGTTGGCTCTCTTGCAACCTTCAGTGTTGTCAGGTGAGTTTATTTCATCTCCCCCTTTTCCTTTTGAATTGCAGACTTAGGAAGAGAGCTTATTTAAAGAAAATGTCATCAACAAATTATTCTGGGCCTCTGGGCTTCTCCGCATTGTGAGTGGAACATGGGATTGATATCTTGCCCTTGAGTAAAGTGTACACCAAGAAAAATGAACTTAGGATATCTAAGATCAGAAAATACCTTTTCTCGACCCAGTGAGAGCCGATCTAAATTCCAAGAGGATCAAAGTTGAGTTTGGTTTAGATAATTCTCTGAATATCAGTATGATACTGGGTATAATTATATTACTGTTTGTTTATATTTCAGTTTGATATATCTTGTATCTCTTCAGAACTGCCACCATTTATTTTCTGGAAAAAAAAATTAAACTTAGATGCAATCTCAGAATTTCTTTCTTTCTTTCTCCGAACTATTACAAGTTTTGAACAGAACTTCTCTTTTTATGGGGCAGATGAGCAGGACAGAGAGTTGTGTAGTAGGGGCCGAATGGAGGTTTGTGCTTATACTGATCTCGTCTTTTAAAATAAAAATTTGGGTATGAGAATTAGTGCATCTGAGGGAAAAGGATAGATTACTTTACACTGGAAATGTCTTTGGAAACCCAGTTTTTTAATCTTATCTCTGTCTCCTCACTAAATTCAAGCTCAGTCAGTGTAAGACCTTCCTGTCTAACTTATCATTAAATCCCCAAGCACTCTGTATAATGTTTTCACAAAGTGGGTGCTTCATAAAAAATAAATATATTCAGAATTTAGTGAAATTAAAGCTCCTCAAAAGATCAATATATTTGAGACAAACAGAGCAATGAACATCATGCAAGAAGATGGAACAAATCCAATTACCTTAATTACGATATTTTAACCGTATACGCGATGATGTGGAGGTACATTGATAAACCTGCCCATAATATAAACCAGGTGGTGGTATAACATAATATTCCATTATACAAAGAAAAATGGTAGGTAATATTTCCATATGAATTAAAAGAAACTTAGAAGAATATATGCGTGCATAATGCGGGCCTCATCAGGATGAAATTAAGCAGACGAGGTAGGTCAAGGGGGGCTATATTTCACTGGCAAACACAGACACATGCACCCCAACGTGATGGTGAATTGATGGGAACAAATAGTGGATTTACAAAAAAACCGTTGGGACTGAAGCTCATAGGAAAAATAATGAGGGGTCAAGGCGCCAAGCTTCCTATAGGGATTGGTCTGTAAAAGAGCCTGGAATACAAAGTTGAGAATGGCTAAGTTGAAGGGGGTTTAGGGACCAACCCCCTCCTAAACCCTCACCTGTCTGCCCTCACCTGTCTGCCCAGTTCTCAACAGCGAAGGAACAAAGGAGGTATTGGGCTTGTTTTCAGCAGCACTAGGGGCCACACTGGAAACATTCCAGAGCAGGATAGGTCTGGTCACCCTGATGTGACAAAACTATAGCAATAGCCAGAGAACCATAAACGTGGCAAAAACCTTCTAGTTAGGAGCCATCACTTCGCCATTCACCTTTGTCAGCCCAGCCACTGGGGTGGCTCAGAAGGGAAGGAAAATGATCAATACTGGTCCCTGGCAGGTAACAAGGGAAGAAGTGAAATGGCCACAGGTCATGTTAGCCAGGCCGTCTGACTTCCCAATCCTGCCCTTGATCTTGATGTTGGAGAGCTTGCATCCCTCATAGTCACTAAGTCTAAATCACATCTAGAGGCTTTCTGGCTTCAATCCTTTCGCTCCCCGCCAGCTAAAGTGCACCTGGCCTTCAAAGCCTGCTCCATTTATTTACAACACCTGCCCTCTCACCACTTTTAGTACGTGTGCTCTATCAGGAACTTCGCTAAGATCTTTGCAAGCACGCATACATTCACGCGCAAGAAGTTAGGGGTATTATCCTGGAAGAAAGAAGAAAACAAGAGTTATACTGTCTCCATTCTGTCTAGTTCACCATGATGGGGAAGTTTTCCTTTTGACTCTCTGTCTAGGCACCGGATTCCTGCCACCCCTCCGAGGCTGCCCACCCAGGAATAGCCTCTGGGCTTACCCTGCCACCATGAACTAATGGTGTGGAGACAATAAATGAGAGTGGGAAGTAAAAAGTGCCTCTCCCCACCCCATACAGGAAGTCAGTGAGGTGGGAAGCCAGGTATGGGCATTGGGGCAGGGAAGTGACTGATGTCATCATTAGGCCTGCGAGTCGGGCGTCCTTGCTATCCAGCTGCTTCCTAATGACAGTTTTTTCCTCTTCATTTCTTCTCCTTTTCATAAGAAAGCTCAGTGCCGAATGAAACTAAGTCCAGGCACTGATTTGAATGGAAGCTTTATTACAAGTGATGTTTGTGCTTTTTAAAATGAAAGTTTTTTGTTTTCATACGTTGCCCTGTGTTATAAATGGTTTATATTTACGAGAAGGACGGTTTCCCGCTGTAGCGTTCCAGCCTCTTTGGAAAACAGCTGTATTCTGTCTTTTGACCACAGGAGGGCAGTGGTGTTACATGTAAAAGACGCCTGCCTTCTGCTTTCTGAACAGATGGCACATTTGTTAGACTTCATTGGATGTATTTTTCCCTTATTGAAGCACAGGGGAGTTTCACATTTGCAGGTAGAATGGAGGAAGACAGTTAAAATTTTATATCGTATTTTTTTTATCTCTTTGTTTATGCTGATAAAAGTAGCAAAAGCAGTTGATTTACCCTCGTTTTCGCTGTTTTGAAGGATGGGTGCGCTAACCAGCTGGGGTGAGCGCTCATTACCACCGTGAGACCCTGGCAGAGGAAGTTCTGTTGATTTTGCATTTAATTGGAAATGTCACAAAGATAACGCATAAGCTCATCCTTCCTCCAAATCCTCAATACCCTTAGATATGACTTAAATCCTGCTGTTGCCATCAGGAAAATTTTGCATTTAATCTTTCTCTCTGCTATTAAGTAAGCAGAATCCAGGAAGCTTCCTCTGAAGATGGAGCCGTGTGACCTTTCCTCGGACCCCACGATCACAGGAACTCTGAAGGATCTCTTTCATAGGTAGTCCTGTGGGGCTCCTAACGTCCCCAGGCCCCTACAGAGGCAGGAGTTCTTAACTCAGAGCCAATCAGCTGACTCTTCCAAAGGCAAGATAATGCAGAGGTTTGGGCACCAGGGTGGATAGTTCTAGCATCTGTCCTACTAGCGTATTTGGTTTGTCATGC